>CAUYQV010022870.1:0-73295 GCA_963574575.1 Galagoides demidoff
TTTTTTTTTTTTTTTTTGAGATGGAGCCTCAAGCTATCCCCCTGGGTAGAATGCCATGGCATCACAGCTCATAGCAACCTCCAACTCCTGGGCTCAAGCGAGTCTCCTGCCTCCGCCTCCCAAGTAGCTGGGACCACAGGCACCTGCCACAATGCCCGGCCATTTTTTGGTTGCAGCCATCATTGTTGTTTGGAAGGCCTGGGCTGGGGATTCAAACCCGCCACCTTAGGTGTACATGGCTGGCGCCTTAGCAGATTGAGCCACAGGCGCTGAGCCAGGCCTCCAGTTTTTAATAATAAACTCACTGGTGCTCCCAACCCTCCACCCAATCTCTCTTCGATCTTATTTATTTGAGACAGAGTGTCACTCTGTCACTCTGGGTAGAGTGCTGTGGCATTATAACTCACAGCAAACTCAACTTCTTGGGCTTAAGCGATCCTCTTGCCTCAGCCTCCTGAGTAGCTGGGACTACAGGTGCCTGCCACCATGTCCTGCTTAGTTTTTCTATGTTTAGTAGAGATGTTGTCTCACTCTTGCTCAAGCTTATCTGGAACTTCTGGACTCAGGCAATCCACTTGTCTCAGACTCCCAGAGTGCTGGGATTACAGGCATGAGCCACTGCACCCAGCCCCTAATCTTCTTCAGCAATGGCTCTCTTGTCTAAACTAAGCCTTTCCCACCATTTGCCCAATAACTTTCTGGTCATCCTCATTCAAGCTGATGGGAATGGTTTCTAGAACAATCCCTGAGCTGGGAGGCTCTGAAATGCTCTGAGCATCAAGGCAGTGAACTCAGTGCCCCACTCTGCAGTTCCAGCTTTCGTGTCCTTTCCTATAAAACCCTCATCATTAATCCCACTGCAGGGATCTGGTTCCTCCATTGTAGCTGATTCTGGAGGACAGGATGGCTCTCTAAACTAGGTTTGCGTGTTACACTGAGCAGGCGGAGGGAGTAACCGTGGGATTGGGATACAGAGGAATCCGAATTCTAAAAAAGTGTAGCATCTAGGTCAGCCCTGCAGGATTCAGAACCATCAAGCAGGCAGCCGCTCCATCACTGAGGAATCCATGGGGTCTCACTTAGACTCTGCAAGAGACTTGAGATACTGAGGGCACAGGAGTGTTTTTGAATGCCTTTAGCTTGAGAATGGGCCAAAGCCATGGACAAAGTATGCTTTGAGCTTCCCCAAACAGGACCATGGTTTGGAGTCTTTACAGAAGAAGGACCAACCAAGAGTGCAACACTCCTGGGCTCCAGGACAATCATCACATAGCTACCTCTTGCTATTCTTAGCAGTGCTTGACCCAAACAGGCCCCTCCCCACCCCAAGCCTACCTGGATAGCCAGCACTAGGCGGATGAGGTCCACCACCACCTCCTCATTGGCTAGCTCGATGCTGATAAGTGCCAGCAGGCTGTACAGGGCCTCGTAGTGCTTCTGCGTGTTCGTGTCCTCCTTGCAGCTAAGGTAGATGTGTCTGTAGAGCTGCTGGGAGTGCTAGGGGTGGAGGCGGGGCAGGGGGAGGGTGTGAAGTGTAAGGAGGAGTGAGGAGAAGAGAGAGGAAGACCAGTCTGAAGGGGGCAGGCGACTGTGTGTACTCCACCCTGACTCCCACTTTTAGGGGTGATGCCTTTGGAACAGACTCCCCTGGGAGAGGACACACACGAGTGCTCGTGCAGGGAAGGGTGTAGGCCAATGAAACCAGCAACAAATGTTGCTGCCCAAAGCCAGTTTTTAGAGTGGAGCACAGTCAATGGCCCTGGACTGGGTCATTGATCTGGGCCAGACCACCCAGAGGGGCCAGCCTGACCATGCAGACCCTTGGAGGGCAGGGACAGTCTCTGGGGGGCAGTCAGGGTCAGAAGTGACTTGGGTCCTGGCCCATTTGCGGTCACTGTGTCTTGAGGTTGTGCTTGTTTACCTTCTTCATGAAGACAGTGTCTTGTCGGGAGCACTTGTCCACTTTCAGCTTCAGGACAGAGATATCATTGAGGGTGCTGGGAAGGGACACAAAGGGCCTCCTTAGTCCTGTGTGGGCACAGCCTGAGCTCATGTGATGTTACTGGGCTTCACCCCCAATATCGTTAGTCAGTACCAAAGCCTCCCCGGGCTCCCCTGGCTCTGGTTCTTTGCCAATCTCTATTTTCTCCCATGTTCTCCAGTGCCTGCCTATTTCCTGATTATTCTTTTCCTCCTCTTATTCCCCCCAAATCCTCTTGGTCTCTACTGATAGCTCCTTCCTTTCTTCCAGCCAAAACCTCCTTTCAGGGCCTGCCCTTACCTCTCAAATCTCTACCCTACCCCCAAGGCACAAATGCCCTTTGCCCGCCCCTTGCAGCACTCCATGGTCAGTCATGATCAGTTCCCTGGTAGGACTCACTGAATATGTGAATTGTCCCCCTACCTGGTGTGAGGCCACTGGCCAAGAAGACAGGCCCTGTTGGGAGTCCTCCCACCCCACATTAGCTGGAGGAGCCACAACATCCCATGGTCACCTGATGGTAGAGAACTTGTGGCGGTTGCCATGACGATCAATGAAACTGATGAGAATCTCTAGAACGAAGAGACGGATCTCTGCGTCCTCCATGAGGGCAGTGGAGAGAAGGCGGTCGAGGAAGTTGCTGGGCAGGGCCGACATCATGTTGTTGCACTGGAAACCTGTGGATACCTGCAAGGGAGCCCAGGTCAGGGATGCTTAGAACACTGTCCTTTTCAGAGGCAAGGGAGGAGATAGAGGAGCAGCCAGCAAAAGTTGAGCCTAAATCCATCCTCTCCCAACAGCTCCCAATCCAGCTTCTTCAGCCTCCACCCAGGCCCTGGGTGCCACAGGCAACATTTTGAACCCTGTACCATCCATCTTTCAATCCACTCAGCTCAGCTCAGTAGACTGTGAGTGGATAGGGACAGTGTGCAGGGACGGTAAGGTGTTAAAAGCAAGCAAGGGACAAGCATCCAGGGAAACAGGAGCCAGGGAGCCTCTGAACCTAACGTTCCATCCCATCCAGGCACAACTGATGAACACCCACCACAAAACATCATCTGTCATTGAGAGCATGACAGTCACGAAGAACTGGATGTGGAGGAACTTACATCTGGGCTGAAGAATCAGAACTCACATACATGGCCACAACCAAAGAGCACGCACATATAGCATTTGGTCACATCTCTTCTAGCATGGCAAGATTGGGGGCCTTCTGATTAAAGCCACTTGGCGTAAGTAGACATATCTACGTATGACATTGTCGAAGCATTCAAAAACAGCAGAGCAGAGTCACTGCTAAGTTCACACTGAAAATAATGCCTGTGATGATTCAAAAGGTCACTGAGGGTCTAACACAGCCCAGGGGCATCAACAGTTCATCAAAGAGGGATGTATGTAAGCGAACCCTAAACTGTCACCTTAGTAAGATACTGGGTACAAATGAGTGAAAGTAAACTCAGCAAAGAAATGGCAGGAATATGGAGACCAAGGAGTTAACTAGATGTGGGCAGTGTCCGAGCAAAGGGGACTTATAAAAGCACAGCACCAAGAAGGATGAAGGTTGGAGGGGAGGGAAAGGGAGGCATAAGTGGGTGTGATGAGGTCCGTGCGGACTGGCATGGCCACTACAGAGACAGACTGAGAGATGGGACACGGAGTCTAGTGTAGGAAAGGGGGCTGGGGACCTCCCAGTTTCAGTCTGTGAAGTTCAAAATCCAGATGCACATCAATTTGAAGCTGAGACCTATTCTGAAATAAGAGGCAACACATGGAGAACAGCATTTCCAGACAATTCTTCTTGTGATTGAGTTATGACAGATGAGGAGAAGAGATCAACTCCAGGGGTCCTCAAACTTTTTAAACAGGAGGCCAGTTCACTGTCCATCAGACCATTGGAGGGCCGGACTGCGGGCCCTGGGGACGAGTCGGCTGCTAAGCAGGACAGGCAGTGGTGGCAAAAACACCCTGCAGGCTGGATAAATGTCCTAGGTGGGCTGCATGTG
The DNA here is from genome assembly GCA_963574575.1 of Galagoides demidoff. Lineage (NCBI taxonomy): Eukaryota > Metazoa > Chordata > Mammalia > Primates > Galagidae > Galagoides > Galagoides demidoff. The sequence continues at coordinate 3,985 of CAUYQV010022870.1, forward strand.
GCCCATGGGCCATAGTTTGAGGACACCTGGAACTTCAGGCTATGCATGAGAAGACCTGGGTCCCCACTCAGACCAACAGCTCCAAATCTTTAAGGAATCTATGTATTTTAACAAGTTGGTCATAGGAATAGTGTTTGAGAGCAAGGGATCTAGACTCCAGTGATGACCACAGAGATGTAAAGAGTGGGAAACAGGAGAAACAGAGGGGGAGAGGACCTGGGGAAGGCACCGGGAGGGCAAAAGGAGCAGGAACCACCAGATTCCATCTCAAGACAGGTAATGTTTGACAATAAAGCCATCAGTAGCATAAGGAACCTTTGGGAAAATTAGAAACAGGTGCCCTGCCTGCTTTGGACGGCCGGCTGGCTAGTGTGTGGAGTGCAGACTGGATTTCAGTCCCAGCTCATCCTTGGGCCGGGCGTATTTGTGCAGGATGCAGCCTGCATGACTGTGTGGTGGGGGCCTTGGCTTGGTCCTTTGGGAGGAGCTGCATCCTGCAGAGGCAGGGCAGGAATGGGGACACACGAGTCTCACCTGAAGGAGGGATTTCAGCAGCATAATCTGGGTCAGACGGTTCCTGTTCTCCCTGTAGGCCAGAGACACATTCACTCACCAGGATGCCTGTGTGGGCGCGTTCCCACTCACCTGCCCGCTCTCCCTCTGACTGGTTTCTGTATGGGGCTCGCCTCGTTGAGTTACCCAGGACATGACTTCCAGAAACAAGAAGCAGACCAGGGAATTAATGACCTACCCCAGTGGGGGGTGGTTACTGGTGGGATGGCAGTGCGGTGGGATTCACCAGTTCCCCAAATGGCTGCTGAGGGATTGGGTGGCAAAAGGAGAGGAGAGGGCAGAGCTGAGAAAGTCAACAAGGACAAAGGAGAGAGCAGGACCGTGGGACGCAGACACGGAGAGGAACCTGGGCAGGGAGGGGCACGGGGGACTCACCCTGTCCTCCCCGCCTCCACCGGGTGGTGCAGAGAAGGCAGCGGGACCTTGCTCATGATAAAGAGGATCACCTCGGAGCGCTGGTAAGTGGGCAGTGTGCTGGCGAAGGAGCCTGCGGAACCGGGGGACAGGGTTGGCCCAGATGAGACCAGCCGCTCCCAGCTCCCGCCTCCCGGCTGAACACACAGCCGCAGCAAGTGGCGGCTGGGCTGCGGCTCTCCGAGTCAGTTCAGACCCAGAGACAGAAACCTGCAAGGACAGTCGGGGTGGGATTCTGCCTCTGCAGGAGGGGGCGGCATTGGGTAACTCCAGAGGATGCTGCGCGTCTCTGGTCCCTTCACTTGTTACTACTGCGGTGGTGGTTAAGCGCGGCTCCTTGACCGGAGGAGGGTGAGATGGAGAACGCTGGGCCCCAGGACAGCCCTGGTTCCCACGAGGTTTTCACCAGCTGCCCCGTGGGCGCCTGTGGGCACTTCACGAAGGGCATCGGCTCCCTTGTTCCTGCCTTGCCCGCTCTCCAGAGCCGGCACACTGGCAGGTGGTTTCATAGTCCTCCACGCCCAGGGTGGGTGGTGGGGGGAGCATTTCTCCACAGTCTGCGGCCTTTCCCGCTTTCCTATTCCTCCTTCCCCGTCTCCCCTGAAATCCCCAGAGGGGAGGAGGCCTGAAGGGAATGGGGCTCAGGAGGAGATCCTCTTTGACCGGAAGTCCTGGCTGAGGCCAAGGTTCTGGGTTCTCACTCAGGCCCTGCCTGGGCCAATCCCTGCGCCCTGCGGACCGACCCTATTTCTCCACTGTCCATGAACAGCACGGCACTGTGTTTGACAACCCTGCGACACCCGGGACCAAGCTCTCGTGTCCCCACGCCCCTCCCCTTACCTGGCTGCTCCCCAACCTGCCTCTCCCCCGGGGGCCTCCCTCCCGGCCGCCCCGCCTGTCCCGGGGCCCACCGCCCACCGATGGTCTTGATCACCGCCTCCTGGAACATGCGCTCCTCGTGCTCCTTGATGATCTTGGTGCCCAGGCTGATGGCCCCGTCGTAGCTCCCGGTCAGAGCGTAGTCGATGCTGAGCCGAAGCTGCCTCAGCAGCGTGTTGAACATCTCCAGCACCGTGGGCCCTGAGCACAGCCGGGTGGGGAGACCCAGCGTCAGGGCTGGCACGGCTCTCTCATCCCCCACCCCCACCCCGGGCTGCGTTCCAAGACAAGCCCCGGCTCCATTCCAGGCAGGGGGCTGCTTCAGCCCCCCAGTTTCCCCGCCCACTTCTCTTGAGGGGACCCTACCGTGCAGGAGCAGCTCTCTGGCCCCGGGCTTCCGCGGCCCTCATCCCCTCGCTCAGGGCTCCCGTACTCACCCACAGAGCCGGTGGCGGCGATGACTGAAGCTTCCGACAGCACCTCCACGATGCCAGCGCGCACGGTGGCGGCGCTGCGGCTGTTGGCGTCCAGGTGGCCCAGGAGCTGCTGGATAACCAGGTGGGAGTGCTGCGGCTGCGGGAGGGAGACGCGCTGCTGCCGGCTGCTGCCGGATCCGCACCCCCCACGTGGGACCCCGAGGCCAGGGTAAACTAAAGCCACGACCCAAGGCCACACCCGGTGCCCTTTCTGGAGTTACTTCCAACCTTGGTCAAACAAAGAGCCAAATCCCAGTGAAGACTTGGGTTTCCACGTTTTTCCTGGGCCCTTTTACTTCAAATGGGTCAAAAGCCCATCTTAAAATATTGTCTTCCTTTTCATTTTTTTCCCACAAGAGGGCAGATGGCTTAGTCCAGTGCTGCTCAAAAGTGTGGCCTGCTGGTTGGGGTCAATTCAAGATCTGTCGACTCCAGTGTACACAGAGGTGATAATTACAGCAACTGAGAGTCAGTCACACCACAGCCGCAGGTCTGGTCTGTGGGCTGATAATTTGCATGAGCTTTTAATGTAATTTTCTAGGAATGTGTCTTAATTGTATTTTATGAAAGTATTGATCTGTGATATACTGGAAGTAAAACTAAAGTGGCCTTCTCCACAGCTAACGTAACCAGTGCTGGTTTAGGCAAGGGACTTAGTCACAGAGGACATCTGGTTTCATGCTTTAAAGTCCTGCTCCTAGAGCTGTTGACCGTGGGGGAAGAGCTGGACCGGGAGAGCTGTAGTACCTGAATTGAGTACATGATGATTTTAAAGCAACGAATGGCGAACACCTTGGGCTCCCAGAGAGAATGGTTATCCAGATGGCTGTGAGAGGAGAGAAAATACGGGGGAGGCTGTGAAATGGAAGGGGAGGTTCTCTTGGAGGGAGAGTGATGCCTCCTGGGAACCCTCACACTACCCAGGAGAGGAAGGGCTTACAGATGCCACTGAGCAGAGAATCATGAAAGACCCAGGGACAGTCCTAGCCAAGAAGAGAGGTCAAGGAACAGGGCTCTGTGGCATGATGTGGGACAGGGCTGAAAGCTTTTGCTCAGCTTTTGGTGCCCTCATCCCAGCTCCTCTCTTCACACTGCATTTGGTCACTGTGTGGTGGCTCTTGCTATCATATTGCAAGGAATACAGGCACACAGAAGGGACTTTCTTGGCCACAGTATCACAGCTGCTATATTCCATTCCCTCTCCCAAACCCAGAAAGGGGACACCAGGGACCTGCCATATTTCAAGGTGGGAGCACTCACATGAGGACTGGCTTGATAGCGTTTTTGATGTTGCCAAAGGCAGCCCGGCCCAGCAGCTCCCGAAGGCACCTCTCAGCCAGCTCTGCTGGGTTCTCCTTTTCCTTCTCTGGTGCTTGGAGGGGTGAGGGAGACCGACTGGGGAAACAGAGGCACATGGTAAAGGGCAAGTGCAAAGTTAGGAGTCAAGCTGTGTGGAGGCCTGGGTTTCTTTTTGTTTCTTTCTTTCTTTTTTTTTTTTTTTGAGACAGTCTCATTTTGTCACCCCGGGGTTGAATGCCATGATATCATAACTCGCAGCAACCTCAAACTCTTGGGCTCAAGTGATCCTTATGTCTCAGCTTCCCAAGTAGCTGGGACCACAGGCGCCTGCCGCCACACTCGGCTATTTTTCTGTTTTTAGTAGCGACAAGGTCTTGCTCTTGCTCAGAGTGGCCTCAAGCTCCTCAGCTCAGGTGATCCACATGCCTGGGCCTTCCAGAGTGCTAGGATTACAGTTGTGAGCCACTGCGCCCAGCCCTGAGTTTCTAGGCTTCATCCAGGTCAGTGGTGACAGTCGGGCAGGAAGGTATTTGATATGGGCTGCATTAGGCAACAGAGGAGATGCTGAGGGATCAGAAAGGAAATGGGGCAAAGAAGTCCCCACTTCTTTGGGGGAAGAGACGGAAGGTTGGTGGAGAAGAGGAGGAAAGTTCCCAGAGAAGAGATAAAGGTCCCTTTCCGGAAATCCTGAAGGGTAGGCCTGACACGCCCCTGTGGGAAGGACTCTCTGAGCCCTGGGCCTGGTGAGTGTCCTGATGCTCCCAAAGCTTCAGAAGGAAAAGGAGTAGGGCTATGAGAAAGGGAAGGGGGCAGACAGAACAGGGAGAGAAAGCAGAAGGAAGGAAGAAAGGAGAGAGAGGAAAGAGAGGAAGGGAAAAGTAATGACATGGTGGTTTACTTTGGCTTGACTCAGTGGTACCCAAGACACAAGGAGTAGGCCCAGAACCAGGAGCCCCAGGCTTGGTGGCCCTTAGATGCCAGATACCACAGTGGGAGTCCATCAGTGAGCTGCTATTCCAGAAATAGCCACCAGAGGGCAAAAGCACCTGCTGGCCAGACCTAGCAGCCTCCACTCTTGCTATCATATTGGATAGCAAGAAAGAACTAGCTTTCAGACTGCTAGAGAGAAACCCAGTGTCAGAAACAGCATCACGCACACATCCCAAGTTGGGACAACAACATGAACCTTCCCCACTGTCCCATTTCACAGAGGGGAAAAGTGAGGGGCAGGGATAGGAATGAATCCCATGGGTAGCCGATATCCATGATTAAAAGCCAATATCTGCAAGTCTTGCTGCGTGCCTGCTGGCTGCTCAAAATGCATGTTTTTTAAGGGCCAGAAATAGCGTCAGGAAGCAAGAGAGGAAGGAAGGTCAGGAGGGGAAGTCCTCAGTAATTGGAGCCAGGGAGAGATTCTTGAACCTCCTTGCCCCACTGCTTCCAGGGAGACAAAGGTAACCTGACTCTTGGCTCTTTGTGTTCTTACAAGCACCCACTTACCCTCAGGGAGCCCAGAACCAAGGCTGTCCCTTCTTAATTGGGGCAGATGTTAGGGTACAGCAGGATGGCACAAGGCCAGACATAGGGCTCCTGTGGAGCCAGCTTTGGACTCACCACAGAACAAGCCACAAAGCCAGGATCTCTGTTTCCAAGCCACATGGTTCCCAAGCAGCTGGGAGGACAACCTCAGAGGGCCCCGTCCTGGCCAGCTTACCTCTCTGCTTCCTCTACGTGCTGCAGATTGAAAAGCAGCGACGGGACGATCTTGTCCATGTGCTGTGGGTCCCAGATATTGGCCTGCAATTCATCGTTCACTGTCTTCCTCACCACCCCTTGCAGACCTTTGATGCCTGACATTCGAATTCTGTAGGGAATAGGACGAAATGGGACTCTGAAGTCGTCAAGCCCTGAGAAGTCCAGCTTCTATGGCAAAGAAAGGAACACAGTTTGGGGGCTGGGAATACAGTCATCCCTGGGAAGGCAGAATGGAGACCAACTCCTGCTCTCCATGTGACCTGATCTCCTAGCCAGCCGGCTTCTTATGCTGGTGGACATGAGGCCAGGAAGCCATGTCTTCTGCATGATCTCAGAGACTCCTAGACTGCCCTGGCCCTGGTATCACCCAGGCTGCATCCCAGGGTGCCGAGCACTCTAGCTCTCTCCCTTTAGCATTTAGCTGGGTGTGTTCCAGCTTAGGCCTAAGAGCTCAAAGCACTGCCAAGGACTAAAGAGGCAGAATACAGGGCTGTGAGGAACTTACAGGGTAGGGGGTGGCGGATCAGGCAGGAAGAGCCCAGAGCTGAAGGCTTTTAGGTGCAGAAGGGTTCCCACTGGGGCTAAGCTGCCTGAGAAGCCAGAGGGGAAACTGAGTAGCAGCACAAGGGGGCCCTTTTGCACACCTCTAGTCCACACTGTGCAAACCCAAGGTTAGCACAGCCCTGTAGGAGGATCCCCTCTTTACTGGCCATTAATAAAAGCCAATGTTTCAGCCTGAAGTTTTTTCTTTTTCTTTTTATGTCAAACTTTTCCCCCTGATTTTAAAATAATACATGCTAATTATAAAAAAGTATAGAGAAGAGGAGATTTGGGTGCTACCATCATCACCCAAAGATAATCATTACTGGGCATTTTGGTGTCTTTTCTTTCTTCGATACATAATACATAACAGAACTAAGAACCTATTGAATATTTAATTTGTATTGAGCTTTTTTTTTTTTTTTTTTTAAGGGACAGAGTCACAGTCTGTCATCCAGACTGCTGTGCAGTGGGGCAATCATAGCTCACTGTAGCCTCCAACTCATAGGCTCAGGTGATCCTCCTGCTTCAGCCTCCCAAAGTAGCTAGGACTACTGGCACATGCCCCCACACTTGGCTAATTTGTTTTGTTATTTTCTTTTAGAAATAAAAAACAAATTAGGCCCATGTGGTGGCATTTTTGGAGTCTCACTGTGTTGCCCAGGCTAGTCTTGAACTCCTAGCCTCAAGCAATCCTCTTACCTCAGTGTAAGTGCTGGAATTATAGGTGTGAGCCACCTTACCTGGCCATATATTTGCTTTTTGTAACATAACATCCAGTTATAATTCTCCTATATCATTAACTCTTCAAAACATGTTGAATGATTGCATGATATACTGTAAGAACTTTCTAAACTAGTGCCCCATTGGTCATTTAAATTATTCCCAGATTTTTTGTTATAATAATGCTATTACGGATATCATTGTATAAAATATTCACTGCGTTTCAAGTCATCGCCATGAGTGGAATCAATGAATCACAAGGTAAGAAATGAAAGAAAGGCTCCCAATATTGCCAAATTCCTAGCCCCTCTCCCGCCCCTGGGCAGGCTGCCAGGGAATGCCATTCTCCCTGTGCCCACAGCAGCCCTGAGGATCTCACTCAAAACATCTGTTCTAATTTTATGGCTTGGAAAAATCCACACATCTTGTAGCTATTTCAGTTTGCATCCTTTTGATGATCGTTGGAGTGGAGCAGCATTTTTTCTAAATGTTTAGTTGACAGTTGTATTTTCAGCTTTAGTTTTAAGTGGGGCTATGAGAGTATGACCCTGGGCCTTCCTGAGTGACCATCACTTAGGGGTGGCAGTTTGGCAGCGCCAGAGGACCCTCTGGGATGCCCTGGGGAAACTCTTGGCCACTCTGACCCTGACTCCTACTCAAGACCCTGAGCCAGAGGCTGTCTGGGCTTGAGAATAGACTGGCTGGATACTACTTCCTTACTACTCTTGCCTCTGGGCTAGACACCCCCTCCTCCCCCCAGTGCATAACTGAAACACACTCCAGATGTGTTGGACTCATGTGTCCCACCCAGGAGGGCCTGGCTGGCAAGATCCAGCCTTGGTTGGTGGAGAAACTTCTGTCCAGGGCTTCCTGTGTGTGAATGTGAATTAATTTTCCTTCTTTTTCTAACAACCTTGCGCTCCTTCAGTCTCCCCAGAGTGCACATTTCATTCCAGGACACTCAGAGCTGACTGACCCTTTCATAGTTCAGAACCTGGAGAGCAGGAGACTCCTCGATGTTCCTCTTCTCAGTGATGCTCAGCGGAGCCCTACCCAAGACCAGGGGTTGCAAAGTCTCTGAACCCAAGTGGAGTTCAGAGAGTACTGATCCGCTGGGCCCAAGGGGTCATACAATTCACACACACACACACTCCACTGTGGGGATCCAAGGGTAGCCAAAAGCATTCAGAGGCCCCCTCCAGGCTTCTAGAGCAAAGTGCTACTGTGGGCACAAAAAGCCCAGCCCGTCTGCTACTGCTCTGGACTCTGGGCAGACTGGAATGAACAACAGGGAGTGATCTCAGGGAACAGCTGGGAGGGCGGTGATGGAGGGGAGAAGCAGAAGTAGCAGGAATAAATACTGACCCCAGACAGTCCCTCCCCTCTCACCCGCGGGCTTTCCTTCATGGGTGACAAGTGCTGGTCTGTGGGTGTAAAGGTTGTGCCGGGGCCAGAGGCAACCTCAGCATCTGTCGTCCTGGTGTTCAGGAACCCCTGCTGCTGCCAGGACGCAGTGCTGACCATGTCACATGCTGCGGGGACGCAGTGCTGACCATGTCACATGCTGCCGGGACGCAGTGCTGACCACATCACATGCGGTGCAGCGATTGTGTGTGTGTGCATGTGTAGTGTCACAGGAGCGACCCTGCGGCTCTGCCTCTGGACAGTGAGGTCCAGCCTGAGTGGGCGGCACTCCTTACAACCACACCAGCTCACAGTCCTGCCCCTCCTCTAACACCTGCTCCTGGATGGACCCCGACTGCTCCAGTCCCTTCCGCTCCCCCTCTTCATCGCTTTTTTGGGAAGCCAACCCTGGGCAAGGAACTTCTTCCACCTGGAGCCCCTGCTGGCCTTGTCAGAGCCATCAGTCCAGCACAGCCGTCGGGGATGGAGAGAAGTGTCTGGGAGTGGGGAGGCCTAGAAGCTGCCATCCAGCTGCACTGGGCTTCCCTCCAGGAGCCCATCCGCCACCTTGGAAGCTTGGGGAACCAGCAGCCCAGGGAAAGGAGGATTCACTTCCTGTTGCTCCAGACCATACCACTGGCTATCGTGAGGGACAACCCGGTTCCTCGACCTCACTGTTCTGCATAACATGGCACTTGGGACACCTCTGAGGTGCTGATGTGATGAAGGAAGGAGCTTAGTTCCAGCAGCAACCAATGGAGATGACAGTCCCCTGTTGCCTCCGCCTTCTCCCACACCTCCTGCGGCTTTGCTGGGCTGGGACAGCTTTTCTTTCTTTAAACACAGTCTCTAGTTTCAGAATCTTCCTGAGGGAAGGATACTCTCCAAAGGCAGACACCTGCTTCTGACTCTTTGGTACCTTACATAACAATTCCAAGGACAATGCTCGACACCAAGCACCTGTTTCCCGCTTCCTTGTGTACTGACTGACTTATCCATCTGACTCTGCATCCTGCTCCATTGTTTGTGTCAGTATGTTTTTGTCTTAATTTCTGTGTGGTTTTGAGAGGTCTTACAATACTTTTACGTCTGTATGTTTCTATGTTTTTCAATACTTGATTGCATTCAAATGAATATGTTTCTGTGAGTTAAGTGTTTTTTATAGATTTGTGTACGTAAAAGTGTATTCTCTAATTCAAGATGTGTATCTGAAAGTATCCATTCATTCTGTCATTCACCTGGCCAATATTTCTCAAGTGCTCACTGCTCGCTGGGCACTGTTTTAGCACTTGGGATGCATCAGGGAACAAAACAATGACCTGCATTGTTGGATACAGGTAGAGCTTACATTCCCATGGGAAGACACAGGCAATAAGAGGCATAGTAAGTGAATGATGAAACATGTTCAAAAGGGAGGCGTACTTGGAAAAAACCAGAGCAGGGTAAAGAAGAAGGAAGTGGGTGTGTGGGGGTCACAGGAGCAGCTTCCAGCGAAGGGGACATCTGAGCAAAAGCTCCACAGAGGTGAAACATTCCAGGCAGGACACAGACTGTGCAAAGGCCCTGGGGCAGGAATGCCCTGGTGTGCTTGAGGAATAGCAAAGAGGCCAGCATGGTCCTCATGGCTGGGGAATGAGCCAGTGGGAGGGCAGAGGGGATGAAGTGAGGAAGGCAGCCAGGACCAACCAGAGCCAAGACTTCGGCTCTTTATTGGTGGGTGTAGGTTTTGATGGATAATGGTATTTCTAGAGTATTGATGCATCTCATTCTGAGCAGAAGTGTGTGTGGACGGGTGTGTTTCATCACTGCTCTCAAGTTGAGCTCACAGCCCATTATCTTACATTTAGCCCTATTTTCTGGCCGAAGCAGTTTTTGCTTTAGAAAAGACATGTGGGGACCCCAGAGCTGTCCCTTTCCCCACCACATCCAGCCGGTGCTCTTCCTACCCAGGGACATCAGAGCAGCAGTAAATGCCACAAAACCCAGCAGTGCCTCTGGGGTGAGCCGAACAGGCCACCCTTGCTGCCCTCTACTCACTTAGTCTTGATTTCCAAATCATCGTGGCTCGAGTGGCACATTTCACTGAATCGGGACACAAAGAAGTCATAACTCCGATGATAGGATGGGGTGTCCTCCTCGATGTTGGCAAACTTCACAAACTATCAGGAAGGGAGGGAGAAACACATGAGCAGTGAGCTGCTGTCCTCACTTCTGAGCACCCGCAGACCCCCCGCTGTGGTAAAGCCACAGGGAATAGGCATCTCGGACAGGCCCTGGGCTGCCTCCTAGAGCACATTCAGGAGATCTAAGTTCCCAGTCCTGCTTACCTCTCCTGTCCACTACATGAGACTGGAAACCAGGGCCCTTCTCAGGCCTGCGCTGCTGGGGACAGCAGAGGACAGTAGAGGAGGGAACACCAAGGGGCTCAGGTAAGTGCCTGCTCTTACCCCTCTATCCAGAGCTACGCAAACACGGGGCTCAAGGCCTGCAGGAATAACCCTATCCTGAGGGACGGCTACTGTCAAAGCATGTGGCACCACCCTTGAATGAATCTGGGACCCAAGACTAAATTTGAAATTTAATTTAAGGGCGTAATTACATTCTATAGTTAAAAATGTGGGTAAAATTTTAAAGTTTGCCGTTTGAGTTCAGCAAGTCTTGATCAGCCTTCTCAGCTGCTGGATTCCTTCTGCGCCACTGTGCTGCACGCCTGAGATTCTAAATAAGGACTTAACTTCAACTGAGTCCTGCAGGGACATGAGAATCACAGACTAAATGGAGTCAAATTACTCAAAGTTTTATATAATTTCTATAAGTTATTTCATTTGATATTATAAATTTAGTACCCCAAGCAACTCCAAAAATATTCGATTTATAATAAAATCTATGCTCTATTATTCTTCCTTGTGTTTTTTACAAACATTTGCTGGAAACACTATTCTTCCTAAAAGTCTCTAGGTAGTGTACTCTGATAATATTCAGTGTTAGCTGTCAATCTGTGTTTCTAGTGGACTACTTAAAAGTTGTTCAACTTTTAGTAGTAAAAGTTACTTGTTAGTAACTTTTTTTTTAGATGAACATTAGCAGCTTCCACACATGTCATTAATTATTATAGTATTTTGTTCTCATGATAATAAATATATGGTTATTTTCTGCTGACTAATATATAGCATCGAAACATACAAAGCAGTTAGGGAAATTGTTCTTTCTAAGTGCTAAAATGCATACATAGATTTGGGGTTGAATTGTCTGATGTTAGCAATAACCCAGAATGGTGTTGTGGTGATACGGAAGAGACATAGTGGTGATCCCAGTGACCATGTGAATGAATACTGGGGAATTCCAGAAACGTAGCTAAAGAAGGCGTGGCCTTTCTCAGCCCCCAAGGCCAGAACACAGATGTGGGCTGACATGGAGTCTGAACCTAGGTTTGGTGAAACTAAATCTGGGTGCATCGCTGGAACTCATAACCACCGACAGAAAGTTCCCAGGCCACACTCCTCACTGGCAGAGGCTAGCCTGTCAAGATGTCCATCCATTAAAAGGGGACATGTGGCTATCACATGGTCTAGCTCTTAATAGACAGTGTGACCTTTGGGAGGGGGAACATTTAACTTCTTTTTATGGTTTGTCTTTTCTCCATGTAAAATAAGCAGCCCCATTGTCACTAAGGATATTTTAAGGTTTTTTAAATGTATACCGTATTTACTCCAAATCCGATGAGGTGGATTAAAATAAGACTGTGTGTATGAATGCGTGCATTTTAGAATAATCAAAACTGAAAAAAAAGGACCAGTAAGAAAGAGGGAGAAACCATCAAATACTTTGTCCTGAACATGTAGGGACTGCGTCAACGCATGTGTCCATCAGGAGAACAAGTGAGCAATCTTTAGTTCTCACTTAAAGTCCCCACTGGTTCAGGACTTTGTGGGCAAATAGGTAAAACCTAAAAGGTTTTAGAAGCCCACTTAATGGCAGGTGCTCCCCTAAGCACTTTGCATCCCTCATCTATTTTAAAACAACTCTAACGTGAAAATTATTATTTTAACTGGACAAAGAGACTGAGATCCACAGAAGTTAAGTGACAGGCCAGGGCCCTGCAGGAGGCTGCTGGCTTCTCCAGCAGGACTCTGGCCTGGAAACCTTGGGGTTGTGTTTTGAGCTTTAGTAAGGTATAACTGACAAATAAAAATCATGCACGTTTATATATTTAATGTGTACGGTGTGATGTTTTGGTATCCATACACTGTGAAGTAACCTGTACAATTAGGCTAATTGACATATCCCTCATGTGGTTACCAGCCCCTGCCTTTTGTGGGGAGAACATTTAAGATAGCCAAGATATGGAAGCAACCTAAATGTCTGACGACACGCGGGTCAAGAAAACATGGTGTGTGCGTAAAACACACACACACACACACACACACACACACACACGCGCGCACGCACGTGCACACTCTCACAGAGGAATATTACTCAGCCTTTAACAGGAAGGAAATCCTGCCCTTTTGACAGCCAAGTGGATGAACCTGAAAGACATATGCTAAGTGACATAAGCCAGACACAGGCAAACGCTGCATGATCTTACTCGTGTGTGGAGTGTAAAATAGTCAAACTCAGAAACATAGAGAAGGGAGGTTGCCACAGACCGAGGGTGGGGACAAAGGAGGTGGTGGTCAAAGTACATGGCTCTCTGGGTTTTTATCCAGCCCTCTTCTTCCTCTAGCCTAAGGCCAAACAACCCCTGATAGTTGCTTGGAGTGGTGGTGGGGGGTGGGATATGATTAGGGAAGAACAAGAGGAGGATGCAGAAATGTCCAGTGGGGACCTTAGTTTTGTTTTATTAATGGTGGCAGGGGGGACAGGGCAGTGGGGCTGCAGGACTCAGGATTCTGATTTTCTTTTTATTGTTGAGGATTCATTGAGGGTACAAGAAACCAGGTTACACTGATTGCATTTGTTACGTAAAGTCTCTTACAATTGTGTCTGGCCCCCAAAGGGAGCATCACACACCAAGACCCCACCTCCTCCCTCCTTTCCTCTCTCTGCTCTCCCCTTCCCCCACCATGTCATTGTCATTAATTGTCCTCATATCAAAATTGAGTACACAGGATTCTTGCTTCTCCATTCTTGTGATGCTTTACTAACAATAATGTGTTCCACTTCCATCCAGGTTAATACAAAGGCTGCAAAGTCTCCATTTTTTTTAATGGCTGAATAGTATTCCACGGTGTACATATATCGCAGCTTGGTAATCCGTTCCTGGGTTGGTGGGCATTTAGGCTGTTTCCACATTTTGGCGATTGTAAATGGAGCTACAATAAACAGTCTAGTGCAAGTGTCCTTATGATAAAAGGATTTTTTTCCTTCTGGGTAGATGCCCAATAACGGGATTGCAGGATCAAATGGGAGGTCTAGCTTGAGTTCTTTGAGGATTCTCCATATTTCCTTCCATTAGTTTGCAGTCCCACCAGCAGTGTAAAAGTGTTCCTTTCACTCCACATCCACACCAGCATCTGCAGTTTTAAGATTTTGTGATGTGGGCCATTCTTGCTGTGGTTAGATGATATCTCAGGGTGGTTTTAATTTGCATTTCTCTAATAATTAGGAATGATGAGCATTTTTTCATGTTTGCTAGCCATTCATCTGTCTTCTTTAGAGAAGGTTGTATTCTTCTCTCTTGCCCATTGATATATGGGATTGTTGGCTTTTTCATGTGGATTAATTTGAGTTCTCTATAGATCCTAGTTATCAAGCTTTGGTCTGATTCAAAATATGAATATGCAAATATTTTTTCCCATTGTGTAGGTTGTCTATTTGCTTTGCTTGTTGTCTCCTTAACTATACAGAAGCTTTTCAGTTTAATTAAGTCCTATTTGTTTATTTTTGTTTTTGTTGCAATTTCCATGGAAGTCTTCTTCTTCTTAAAGTCTTTCCCCAGGCTGATATCATCAAGTATTTTCCCTATGCTTTCTTTGAGGATTTTTATTGTTTTGTGCCTTAGATTTAGGTCTTTTATCCATCAATTTTTGTGAGTGGAGAAAGGTTCAGTCCAGTTCCAGTCTTCCACATATGGATATCCAGTTCTCCCGGCACCATTTATTGAATAGGGATTCTTTCCCCCAGTGTATGTTCTTGTTTGGTTTATTGAAGATTAGGTGGCTGTAAGTTGTTAGTTTCATTTCCTGGTTTTCTATTTGATTCCGAATGTCTGTGTCTCTATTTTTGTGCCAGTACCTCTGGAACTATTTTCATCTTGCAAAACAAAATCCATTAAATGACAATTACTTATTCCCCCTTCCCCAGCCTCTGCCAACGCCCATTCTGCTTTCTGTCTTTAGGTCCCTCATATAAAGGGGAATCATATAATATTAATCTTTTTGTGATGGGCTTATTTCAGGTACAAGCTGCTTTCAAACGACATTCACAGTGTTCAGTGTCCTGATAGCAGAATTCTGATTTTCATGTTTGCCTTGAGCAGTTGTCCTAGGCCCTCGGTTGATCCCTGCCTCCTGCAGATTATGGCTCCAGTGCTGACTGAGGGTAAGTGCAGACTTAGTCTTGTTTGGCCAGCTGGGTTTAGCTGTCCTAGTCAGCCGTATCCTGAGACAAAATGGCCTTGCCAATATTTTCTAAGTCTTTAGATATTTTCTACTGTACAGCCTCTTCTGCAAAACATTTATTTTTCATTTCAAAGAAGAAAAAAAAATATACACTGTGATGACTTAGTTCTTGGCCACAAATGCCAGAAATCAGTGACTGTCTCTTTAGCTGGGAGATGGTTCCCTTGGCAGCTAAGTCTCTCATTTCCTTCAATTAAATGATCTGCTCAACTTTGGGGTGAAAGTTCTATTTCCTCTAGAATTGTGGTTCTCAGCCGCATGTGAATATTAGGATCACCTGGAAGTCTTTATAAAATAATCATAAGCCCAGTCTTTACCTTCCTAGGGAATCGGCTTCAGTTGGCCTGGTCATAGGACCCAGTGTCCTTATTTTAAAAGGTCATTTTAAGTGGTTTTGTCACAGCGTGGCTGGGAGCCATTACCCTGAGGCAGATGGTCTGTGTCTTGGCTGCACATAGATGTCATACTCATGGGACCCTACCCCTTATCACAGAGTCAGAGGGGTCTCACACAGGTCTCAACCCATGTGACCTGGGTTGTCAGGTTTTTCAAACTCTCCAGATGTTTCTATTATGCAGCCAGCTGAGACTGAGATACACTGAGGTCCTAGATCTGCAGCTCTCAAATTTGAGCCAGTGTCAGGATTATTTGGAGAGCTTCTTGGTAATGGGTCCTTCCCCAGGGTCTCTGATTTGGTGAAGGCTGGGCAGAGCCTCTTTTAACAAGTGCCCACTTGTTAAAGAGACACTGCTGCTGGTCCAGGGGTTGCCCTTGGAGGAGCACTGCTCTGGATTGTCTCTGAACTCCACCGGCCCTGGTCTGCTGTGTCCTTCCTGACTAGAGGTGGGTGGATCCCTCCCTCCTCCAATCTGCTTCAGGCCTGAGGCTTCTTACGGGTACTAGAATTTCTTTTTCTGAACATGTTAAACATTTAAAAAAACATTCTGAGATATTTTTAAAGCAAAATCATATAGATTTCTTCTCCCCGGGTTAGAAGGCTCAGAATATGCCTGGATTAAGAGTTTATCAGGGGCTTGGACCAGGATGCATTTTGTGATCTGAGCAAAATGGGGTTGGTGTCTCTGGTGCTTCGGACCAGCCTGTGCCAGGTAAGTGTCACTGTGTGACTGGGGTTGGGGTAGAATCTGAGTGCCACATCGTCTAGCACAGGAAGGACCTACCTGCCCACCTGGGTGAAAGCCTGGCCTTCTGATGCACAGCATTCTGCCCACCCACTACACCTGAGTGCTTGAAACACAGAAGGTGGCAATGAGGAAACAGCCCCCAGCATCAGGAACTTCCTGACTAAAAGGGCTAAGATCCACGCCCACCTCATTATGCTCTTTCTTTTCTGCTAGGCTTGAGTTGAAACCAGCTAGTTAATACCTGGCGTCTGCCACAATCCTACCAACCTCCAAGGATGCTCCCAGCAGTATTATGATCCCTAGCGCGAACCTCAGCCCTGTGGGAGCTTAGAGTTCTGCATTCAGCCCTAGAAGATCCTGAAAACATATTAAAGGAGAAAGTGTTTACTATTTTATTGAATCAAGGTGAAAATACGCCTTACTTCCCAGGACTGAATCCAGCAAGTTCACATGACCCCCAGGTAGTCGAGGGCTCAGGTGAAGGAAAATTACTTAGTTTTGAGCCCCTGAAATAGATGCTATAAAGCTGTATATGAAAACCCAAACATTTTACTGGCAACATATACTTATGGCATTAAATTTCATTTTAAATTCAATTCTAATGAACTTGATTTTGGTTTTAATAATGAAGCAAACTAAGAGAATAGCAAGTGTTAGATATAACAAGAAGGGGCAGCTAAAATCCTGCTCACTCTGGCATTCAGAAGACCAAAACCATGTATCTCAGAAAACTCAAGTAGCCTGAGGTCCTTTGAGGGGGAGAAAATATGACTATGTCATAGTGATCCTGAGGGCAGCAAGGCCTTTCAGCCCAGATCACCTGTGACATTGACATAGTGCAGGGGTATAGAAATGTTTGAACAACATTTGATAGACTATCTTTAAGAAGGCAGAGAAGCATTTTGTCCATTTTAGAATTATTTCCATTCCCAAGTACTTAAACTCATTCACAAAAGACTTGGTGCTTAAATGCTAAACCCTGGGCTATCTTGGCATTCATGCAAGTGAACAGTTCACTATCTGAGGATGCAGGATAAGTGACATGGGTAAACTCACTCCTTTGGACTTAACATTTTTCCTCTGACATTGGTGACACTCTCTTGCTGCCTCTCTCCTAAGAAGAAAGGACTCTGTGTGTGTGTGAAAAGTCCCTTTCCCTTCCCACATCAAAGGGGCCCCACAGCATGGTTGATGGCATGGCCAGGCCATCCTCTACGTCCCCGATTCTGTCCTTGCGCATGGGAGGCCAGGACCTTGGCTGCGCCTGGGCTGGCTCTACAGCGACTCAGGCCTGGGTTTACTTGTAGATTTAAGAGTATAACCTTTTTTTCCCGACATGTGAACATTTCTACTTTCTAAATATCGTCACCACACATTTCCTCACAAACTTCGCCATGTCCCTGTGAGGAGGACAGGGCAAAGTGCAACTACCCTCCTTAACTGAGGCCCAGAAAGATGGCAGTAGTGTGTCTGGGTCCTGGTGCTGTGTGGTAGAGGGCTCCAGTGGGTGTCCAAGCTTCCCCAAGGTAGAGGGGCTGGAAGGCAGGGGCAGTGGCCAGGGTCTTGCTCTCACTTTCCTCTCCCCTCTGAGGTGGTCAGGCTGCTGTGGCGTCCGCTCCTATCTGATTGGTGTTGGTTCCTCTTTGGGGGCCAAACCCAGGGCACCCAGAGCAGCAGCCTTGGGTGGCTGTATGTCGTGGGGCAGGAGGGGAAGCCATGGTGCTTGGCAGAGTCACCCAAGGCCACAGCGCCAAGCAAAGAAGGGTGTGGAGAGACAGAGTTAGCCTTGTTGCTGTGACCATTTTGGGAGTGGCTAGTGGGGTCCCAAGTGGCAGCCTTGGTCCTGGAGCCTAGTCTCCTGTACTCATTCCCTGTGGGACACTTGGCCATCCCTGGAGCTGGCTGAGCAAGTCCCTCTGCTTCAGGTTACCTTGAGGGAAGCTGGTTCCTTAGGGCTCCCACACACTGCACACGTGATTTAGGTGTGTGGTGGGGGCTGGACAGCATGCAGATTTCCGTTCTGGACCAGGCCTGCCTCCATTCAGGGGGCCATAACTTTTCTCTCAATTCTATATTGCCTGAACCGTGCAATACACCTATGTATCCGTGTGTTTTCTAAATATTAACACTTTCTCTCAACAAGCATACAATGGGTGGTTCCGTGGTACAGTCTGGAGTTAGTCCCCTGCCACTTCCCATCCAGAATAACAGAAGAATAGACACAGGGGTCAAGAGAGGCACTGTGGACACCTCTTTCCCTGGAGCCAGGTATCCCCTGCCTGTGCCAGGTTGTGGCTTCAGCTCAGGGATGATGTCGTTTTCCTTGAGCAGAGGCCCTGCCCTTCATAGGAAGGCAGCCAGAGGAGTTTGTCCCTGAGGGGTTGGTGGCACTAACTCTTCCCTGGGGGGTCTCCATCAGTTCCTCAGCCCATCCCTCCCTAGCATCCTCTCTAGGAGCTGAGCCCACTACAGTTGACCTGCAGAGCCATTCCACTGGGTGAGAAAGGGGGTCCCTGCCGACCTGTGCTGGGACCTGTAGGGAAAGGCCCTTCTTCGTCTCTCACTCCCTTCCTCTGATTCCTCCTTTCTTGTTCCTGGAGAGAAAGGCCGTGCCACTCTGAGAGTTCGGGAAGGTAGGGCTATAGCCCTGGTCTTATTTTATGCAAATTTTGTTCTGGGAGCTGTAGTTCATCCTCAGCATAATTCCAGCTTGTGTGTGGCTATCCTTGAGTGCCATCATTCTGAAGTGATGACTTCATGCTGTGCCTGAAAACACAATCAGGGTACTTTGTATCTGTCACTGTGTTTGAAAGGCCCTCAATTTCTATCTAATAAAAACAGCCAAATGGTTTATCTAGCTGAGACTCCTCGGCTGTGGCTCTGTGAGAGAGAGTGTGTATGTTTGGGGCTTGTGCCAGAGTGGGCTGACAGCAGCACAACCCAGCGTGGGGAGGTTGCTGGGTATTCTGAAGAGCCCACCTTGGCTCACCTCCAAGCAGTGGCAGGGATACATGAGAATCAGGAAGCCTGTCAGTGTCTGTCAGGAGAAGGTGGGCTACCCAGAAGGGCTCTGAGCCCAGACCAAGATGGAGTTGAGTAGACTGCTGAACTGACAGTGTACTAGGGCATGAAGACTTGGAGAGAGGACCCTGGGGCTTAGCAGAAGGAGGGAGGGTCCCTGAGGGCTGGAGCAGGTGGGTTTGAGATACCCTCATAATTGAAAAAAGGCCCATAGCTAAGCAGACCTGCCTCCCTCTAAGCACAACATCTCTGTCAAGGTACAGAGTCACATTGCAGGCATCCGAGCACAAACTACCCTCTTATAGAAACCAAACATGGAACTGTCTTTCAGTGCACATCTTCTTGAGTGTCCTTAGAATAGTATCATACCAAAAAAATTTTGAATTCATGTGCGAACTGCCTCCCTGGGGCCTGTCTTCCCCTACAGATGTAGCCCAGATTGATTGGCGTCCCCACATCTGCACCTCGGCAAATTCCAAAGCTCCCAGGAAACACCTTACAGTTGTGACCAAAATCCATCTTAAAGAAGAATAGTCTTTCTTTGCAAAGAATTTTCATGGTGTTTTCATGACTTCAGACCCCTGCTTTCTGGCATGTTTCTGTTTTATATCTGTGGTCCAGCCTGGTACTAGATGCAGCCCTTTCCTTGATAATCTACCGTCATGTAATATGTTCCAGAGCGTGGGGGGAGGGAATGGGAGGATGGAAACCACTTCCAAACAAACAACCGCAGCTGGAGGCAGCCCACCCAGTGGCCAAGCTCTAAAGTGACCTAGGCCTCCCTCCATTTCTCTGGCTCTTCCCTTCCACCTCTTCCCTCCTTGCCTCCCTGTTCTCGCCTCCCCGACTCCCTCTCAATACAAAACACACGTCTGCCATTTTCTCTTTGCAGCCATTTAACATTCTCTGCCTACTTGTTCTCTTACTGAGCATGGGTCTCAGTCCACCTTGCACTTTCTACCTTCCAAAGATGTTTTCTCAAAGAAAGACCATTTTCTCTTTCAAATGAACTTTGGTGACAACTGTAAGATGTTTAAATGTTTAATTATTGTAATTGTGAAATGTCAACCACTCAAACAAACAGTGGTGTCTAAGAATTCTATCTGGGGGTCATCCTGGGCATTGACTCCTATCACATCATGGCAAGAAAAAGCTGCCAATCAGGGAGGTGGGACTTTCATAAACATTTTTGAATGAATGAATGAATATATGAATGAGCTGGAGGACCGAAGGCAATTGTAGTTCATTTATTCATTTAATAAATATTTATTGAGTGTGTGCCATTTGTTACTGCACTCATTCATTTCATTCAAGTAGGTTTTGAGCCCCTGCTTCGGGCTGGCTACTTGAGAATTTGGGAACATAGGGATGAGCAAATGCACATGCAGTTACTGTACTCATGAGGATAGAGTCTGGCCAGAGAAATACAGGTTAAAAGAATAACAACATTCACAGCTAAATGTTTAATTATAAACCTGCTACAAAGGAGCATATAAGTGGTGAGAGGCTCAGTCGGGGTCCCTGCAGGGGGACTGAGCATCAGAGAGAGGTCCCCTGGAGTGGGAGCATTGGCTGGGTGGAGTGGTGGGCAGAGGAATTCCAGGCCAAAGCCACAGTGCTGGGCCCTGTTTGGGGAGAGAGCTGGGAGCCCTTGTGGAGGGCCTGCATGGCTCTTTCCTGGAACCTGGTGGGAGACAATGCCAGAGAACTGGACAGAGGGGACACCCTCTGGGGAGAGGTAGCCCCGAAACCAATGTTGATTCTAAGAGAATCAACTAGTCCTTGAAGGACCCTGAAGATCCGTGCTACACTGATCAGATCCATGCTACAAAGCTCCCCCTGCCTGCAGTGTGGAGTGTGGAATTTCTAGGGGCTGGAGATCTTGAAGAGAGCCCAATTAGGAGGCTACTGCTGGTGTTGAGGGCTGGAGTGACGGGTGATATGAGGAGGGAGTAGAGGGGACAGGTCAGGTCAGTCTAGAGAAGCCATGTGGAATAAGCTGCCAGTCAACAGAGATGGCACAGAAGTCTAAGACACTGGCCCCACTCCAGAATAGGATCACTTGCTGGAGGAGAGAGATCACTCAGGGTGATAAGACAGCAAGGTAACAAGATGTCAAGTTGGAAGTTGCCAAGTGCCAGCTGCAATGCACTCTTCTTCCCAAAGGAGACGCTAGACCAGGTACAAAATTTTCAGACAAATCCATTGAAAACCACTTAAACTGTTTTGGGTCCCTTCATGCAAATCAGATATATGAAAGGGATGGCAGAGAATTGAGATAACTGTTAATTTTTTTAAAAAAGGACTCCATGGAGAAATCCAGGCTGTGAACCCCACCCCCAAGGTAGAGGGGTGTGTGTGTGGAGTGGGGTGGGTGTCAATGATCCCTTCTGGCTGGAGGATTAGTGAGAAGGGCTCCCTCAGGGCCACCCACAGAGTGTGGTATGGTTTCCCTGCAGGTGGGTCCCTAAGCTTTAGAGCCTGTAGTCTCCCGAGGAAGCTGAGGGCCTAGGGGCACAGAGCTGGGCTAGCAGGAAACCAAAGGGGTGTTAGTCCTGGTGGCAGGGGTGCGTGGCAGGCAGGCCAACCAGAGGTCATTTAAAAAGGGATTTGGCTGAAGAAGTAGGCTGCCAGGGTGAGGGGACATTGCAGTGGGAGGCTGTGGGTACAGTTCTGGGGCAGAAGTGGAGGTGGGATTTGAACCTGCCCATCCAAAGGAGAAGAATAGCCCATGTCAGGGAGCCTGGTAAGAGGAAGCCTGGGAATAAAGAGTGTCCCTAGAGAAAAGATGGCTTCAAACATCTGTGAGCCTAGGGGAGTGCACAAAGTCCTCTCATGAAAGTGACCCCAGTTTGTGTGTGTGGGGGAGCTGGGGTGTGTGTCAGAACCCATTGCTGCCAAGACAAAGAGGAGGCCAGCAGGACAGAAGGTGACCATCCCCTTTCTGAAGGCAGCGCTCAGCTTCTGCAGCCTGGGGGTGCAGGGGCGTGAGAGGTCTGTTTCCTGAAGCTCTGACTCGGATGGCTCTGGTGGGACACACAGCTCTAATTACCGACTTGCAGAGCTGTGTGTCATTTATAGAATCTGCAAAACTTTTAAATTACCTGAAAGTGACCCAAACAGTCATAGCCCGTCCAATATTTACTCTAGTGTCAAGGGAAGGATTATCCTTACCAACCAAAAATAAATGTGATTTTTACCCTGTCTGTGGGTTCTGCGTGTTTGATGTACTGGAGACAGACGTAATTACAAATCAGTGAGTTTCTGCAGCCACTGAGGTAAGGCAGAGAGAGTCTTGGGAGTGAAGAAGGGTTTTACAGAAGTGGCCAGTAACCAGGTCTTGGATTGCACATGGGAATTTACCCATCAGAGAAGGGCAAAGCCTTATAAGCAGAGGGGTCCAAATATGTAAGCCAGCGCGGAACAAATGTGCTCTGACAGGGTGAGTGGGAGCAGGGGCCTGAGACAGGGCTGGAGTAGCGGATGGTTGGTGAGGGGGACCCAGTCTGAACAATAATAAGTGGAAAACTAATAAATGGGGCTATGGAGTTCACAGGGCAATAAGGGAATAATGTATCCTCATCAGTTTTCTGGAATGTGGTGATGGCAGGTGTGCAGTGAGGATGGTGGCCTAGTGTGATGGCAGGGATTTTCTAGGTGGACCCTGGGGTGTGGGCCCGGTGAGAAAGGTGGGCGGAGGAGAAGGAGTCAGTGGCACTCCCCAGGGGGAGGAGAGGTCTGACTTCACAACTATGGTCTAAGGCATTTGCCTCTGACAGTGAGTGGCCAGGTGTGCTATTGATGGAGACAAGGAGCCTATTCAGGAAGAGGAGTGGGGCTGGTGGATATGAGGGTTGGAGATCAGGGAGGGGAGGCAAGAGCCTGCAGGCCTTGGGAAGGGTTAGGATTTATCCTGAGGGCGTGGGAAGCCCCTGGAGGGCATACGGTAGGCAGTGACACTATCGGACTTATTTTTAAGGAACCTCTGCTCTGAGCCCAGCAGAGCAGAGAGGGCAGAGGAGGGAGAAGGCCTGCTTTTCTAACACTCAGGCGGCTGGACCCAAGGTAGCTGTGGGAACCAACATCTCAGTGAACCGGAAAACCACCAATGTCACAGCACTGAGTCACTCTCCTGCTCCCAGAATAGGGCGTAGATCACTTTGGGACACCAGAACAGCTGGTTACCTTGAGTGAGAAATGAGGAGCAGGTGGTGTGTGTGCTGCGGGGCAAAGCAGACGTGTACTCACATTCTTCACATTTAGGAGTGCTCACTACTGCTTCTAAATTGTGCATTCAGTTACCATTTTCTGATAGCCACATTCCCCTTCTGTTGGCATGGGACTTGCTGACAAGGAACTGAAGTTTGGAGGAAAAGGTAGGGAATTGGGATAGACTGAATTATTAGTCCCAATTCCTAACCCCTCGCTGTGCTCATACTGCTTGTCACTTTACAGCCCTCCAAACAGAGAGCACTTTTTTGCCCCTTGGCCATGAGCTTGGCCACAGGCTTTGTTTTTTTGGCCAAAGATTGTTGGCAGATGTGATGCAGTAAATGCCTCCCATGTGCTTGCATTGCCAAACTTGCCCTCCGTCTCCCTGCACTTTCACTGTGGCAGTGAAAAGAGCTTTCCTTGGGCGTCTGCTCCCTCAGTGTGGCTCCAGAGTGAATCCATGGAGAGCAGAGCTGGCCTGGCCAAGTTCAACTGTTCCTAGGCTTGATGAGAAGCTGCCAGCTGAGCCCATGAAGATGAATTGGTCCAACCCAGCCCTGGATGTGTGAGAAATAATGCTTCTGCCACTGAGAGTTTTGTGGTTGCTTGGGTTGTAGCAATAGCTGGCTGACACAGAATGCATATAGTAGCTCTACTGCCAGAGTGGAACTAAGGCTTGCAGAAGGAAAGCATCGAGCATGTTTAGAGAACAGGGATGTATTCAGTTTTCCTAACATGTGGGTTTCACAAAGAGATGGGTAGGTCAGATTATAGAGGGCCTCCACTGTCAGCCCCAGGAGCTAGGATTCCATTAGTGTCATAACATGTTATTCCTCTGTCAATCTAGCATCCAACCTCCTTCTAAAGTTTGAGGTGAGCACAGCTCCTAGCATAGAAGTTGGAAAGGCCAAATACATATTCACTTTCCTGGCCATTCCAGCAAGGGTGCACACCTGTGACTGAGGCTTGAACAGTCAGACGGACAAGCCACCGCCTGAACTGAAAGAAGGCAGCAGAGGCCCTTCTTTCTGGCCAGGGAGGCACCAGCAGGGTCAGGCAGTAGCCGTGGTTCTAGCAGCAGCAGCAGCAGCAGCAAACTGCACATCCAGGCCCAGCACAGGTGGCAGTGGACTATTCTCCAGGCCAGCACAATTCCAGGCACCATTTCCAGGGTACACCTCTAAGTGTAGTTTCCTTTGGGAAATTCTGATATCCAACCCCTTATTAACTTAAAACAATAATTTTCTACTTAAACTAGCCATTGGTTACTATTGCTTGCGATCCAGATTGTAGTGAAGGTTTTTGAGCTGGGAAGTGACCTGACCAAAGTGATCCTGCACCAGGAGAATGTATGCAGAGGAGGAGACTGGGGCAGTGAGATCATTTTGCATGTGGGTGTACGTGGGTGTGTGCACATGCAAATGGCCAAGGAGATAAGCAGACCTTTCCCCGTTATCAGAAGCTTGGGATCTCAGTAGTTACCCTATCTGCCCTTTGCGTTTTTATCAGTACACAAGAAATCGATGGGACTGCAAGTGTCAGCTTTATCAGTTAGGACTCCTCACCACGTGGCACAGCTCAGGGCCTCACACCAAGCCGGGGTTGGAGAATGTGCCTGGCACTGAGGCCTCCCCCTCGCTCTGCTCAGATCTAGATTCTGGCCCTGCTGACATGAGAGGCAGGTCTGCAAAGTATGCCCCAAGCACTGTCTTGCAGCCAACCATGTGAAGGATCCTCACACCTGTGAGCTGGGGGTGGGAGTGAGGTACATGGCCTGGCTTGACACAGCTAGGCTGTCACGTGCACACAGTCAGGCAGCACATGAGTCAGGCCACAGAAGAGGGACAGGGTAGTGCCATGCCCAGATCCTGAGGCCAGGCAATGCCTCCTAACACTCCCTCCCCCATGCCAGCCCCTGGCAACTACTGGCCTATTTTCTGATCCTCTAGTTTTACCTTTTCAAGAGTGTTACAGGAATGCAATCAGGTAGTGAATGTGCACTTTTTCTGATTTCTTTCCCTCTGCATATTGCTTTTCAGATCCACCCATGTTGCAGCATACATCCCCATGGCCTTCCTTTTCACTGCCAAGTAGTATTCCATTATATAGACCAGTGATTTTCAACCGGTGTGCCATGAGAGGATCCTAGGTATGCTGCAAATATTTTTAAAGATCATTAATTAAATTATCTTTGAAAGAAGTTCAAAACACAGTAAGTATATTCTTTTATTTTACTCATTTTTTGGTCAACATAAAAGTTTAACTATAAGTTCAAGTGTGCTGTGAGATAAAAAAAGGTTGAAAAACACTGGTAACACTGGTATAGGTGGACCTCCATTTGTTTCTCCACTGGCCAGTTGCTGAACATCTGAGTTGTGTCTAATTTTTGTTTATGAATGAAGCCTCTGTGAATATTTATGAACAGTTCCTACATGGACATACATTTTCATTTCCCATGGGTGTGTACCCAGAAGTGTATTTCTGGGCTGTACGAGAAGTGTCTAGATCTATAAGAAAGTGCTGTTCTTCCAAAGCGACTGTCCCCTTTTCCACTCCCACCAGCAGTGTGGTTGCTCCATGTCCCCATCAGCCCTTGGTATCTGTGATATTAATATTAGGTGTCAAGTTGATTGGATTAAGGGGTACCTAGCTAGCAGGCAAAGAGTGATTTCTGCTGGTGTCTGTAATGGTGTTTCCAGAGGAGATGGGCCTGGTGAGTCGGGAAGATCTGCCTTCAGTGTGAACAGGCACCACCCAATCAGGCGGGGGCCCGGACAGAGCAGAAAAGCAAAGGAAAGGAAAATTTCTTTCTCTCTTCTGGAGCTGGGAAACACTTTTTTTCCTGTCCTTGGACATCAGAACTCCAGGTTCTCTGGCCTTTGGATTCTAGGACTTGCACCAGCACCCTGACCCCTGGGTCCCATAGGTTCTCAAGCATTTGGCCTTGGACTCAGAGTTACACCATCAGTCTCCCTGGGTCTCAGGCCTTCAGACTTGGACCGAGCCATTCTACTGCCTTGCTGTGAATCTGGTTTGCAGACGGCCTGTCGTGGGACTTCTCAGGTTTCATATTTACGCGAGCCAATTTCTCTAATTAGTCCCCTCTTGTGTATCTACAGATCTATCTGCCCCTCTGGTTCTGTCTCTCTGGAACACCCCAACTAATGCAAGATTATTTCAGATGCTGATCTCTTAGTCATTGTACTCCAATGCCATGGGATTCTCTAAAAATATTTTGAATTCAATAAAAGAAAGTTTCCAATAAATACTGTATCTTTTCTCTGAATGGGTACCCAAGTAAGATGAGTATTTTACTGTTTTTTGTTGTATCTTTTTCCTCTGAATGGCTCTTCATGCAAAATGATTTTTTCCTAGTAATTTCCTGGTAATACCATAAAGATCTTCCTAAAGAATCCAAATGTGATTAACACTGAGGTCAAACCACATTCTGCCAGCAGGGGGCGCGCGCCTCCCACCATTAAACTTCACTCCTGTTTTTCTGACTTTGGGAGGACTCTAGGCAGGCGTCCTCAAACTACAGCCGGTCTAGGACATTTATCCAGACGGCTGGGTGTTTTTGCCGCTGCTGCCTGTCCTGCTTAGCAGCCAACTCGTCCTGGGGCTCCCAGTCCAACCCTCCAACGGTCTGAGGGACAGTGAACTGGCCCCCTGTTTAGAAAGTTTGAGAACCCCTGCTAGGGCTATCCCTCAGCAGATAGGGGGTAAAAATGAGGGTGATCTCTCCTGAAGAGGGTGTTTTGGGTCAGAGTTGCCCCTCACTCTGTGGGAGAATTGCATGGATGAGTGCAGGAACAAAGTTGCCCCAGGCTTTGGGGCTCAGATGCCCCCTTCCAGACCTCCTCCTTTCCATCCTTCCTCCATTTCCCCTTTAAAGGCACTGCTTTGGCTGACAGTCCAAAAGCACATGTGATGCCTTTAGAAGACGCCTGAGTTACCTGAGAAGGGATGTAATGATCCTCAACATGACTGCACGGAACTCCTGGTGCCCAGGCTGTATCTCAGACCAAACAAACCTGGGGATGGCACCCAGGTGTCAACTTTAGTCTCTCCAGGTGATTCCTGTGTGCAGTGAAGGCTGTGCACACTGGGACAGAAGCTTGCTGATGACTGCCCGCTGGTCCAGGTGTGCTGATACTGAGTCACCTGGGAGGGTACAGACTTGTATGCTTTCCAAACTTTAGTACAGGGGTCCTCAAACTTTTTAAACAGGGGGCCAGTTCACTGTCCCTCAGACCATTGGAGGGCCGGACTGCGGGCCCTGGGACAAGTTGGCTGCTAAGCAGGACAGGCAGCGGCGGCAAAAACATGCGGCGTGCCAGATAAATGTCCTAGGTGGGCTGCATGTGGCCCACGGGCCGTAGTTTGAGGATGCCTGCTTTAGTACATATAAAAATCAGCTTGGGGGAGAAGGGGTTGTCAAAAATGTACATTCCTGTTTCACCTTCAGAGATTGTGAGCAGTAGGCCTGGTGGAGGGGTCCAGAAGCCCTCATTGTGATGAGTTCCTCTGGGGGGGCTAGTCCAGGTGTTCCTGGAATCACATTTCAGGAAATGTTGACCTAGACAGCAGCCTGGAGGGGGGTAGGTACAGAATAGGGAGGGGTAGATGGTGGCTGGGGGTCCTAGGTGCTGGGGGTTCAGGGCCTAGTTGGGGGGCAGGGTTCTAGGAAGAGAGAGGTGGTGAGACAGGGAGGTGACAAATAAGGTACTAGTGGAAAGTCTTATTGCCACTGCAAATGGCTCCCTCCTCCTCTCTGAATTCTACCTTGTGCTGGGGGGCCTGGGCCAGGCTGGTCGAGGCCATTCTGCCCTTGTCTTGGTACCCAGCTTAGACTCCAGAGCAGGCCACCCAGGGCCCAGTGGTCTGAGAACAAAGCCCCTCTCTCTAATCTGGGTTTTGTAGCAGAGGTGGTAGCTGGCTAGCGCTCTTCCCTGGCCTGGGGCTCATCTTGGTGGCCACTGGCTGGGTTGCCTGTCATGGCCTCTGCACAGTCTGCCTGCATCTGCCACTGGGCGTCATAGAATGTCTAAGCCACTGGATAGAGGCTGGGGGTGGCTGGGGGTCCTAGGTGCTGGGGGTTCAGGGCCTAGTTGGGACTAAATTCACAAAGGCTGCTGGTGCACCCCTGCTTCAGGGTGACGAGTGATGCCACCAGCCCTCACCTGAATGTTGCTGTGACACTGTTGCCCAGTACCACTCAGTGTCCTGGAGTTCTCTGCCCTGGGACAAGACCTGTCTTTCTGAAGTTGTCACAACAGTTGGAGGAAGGCCCTTACAGCTGCACAGCTCTGTCCAGTGCTTGCTTTATAAGACTATTGCTCACACTTGGGAAGTGAACTCTCACAGACCTTTGAAATGTTGTCTTCTCCAGGCCAATGTGCTCAGAATAGTATCCACTTTACTGACATATCATTTAAAGTGTGGCTTCTGTTCAGCCCATACTGTGTTCCTTCTGGGCTCTGGACTATGTTTTCATGGCTACTTTATAGTGCTGCCTCAATTTGCTCACATGTGCTCATTCATCCACTGAACAAATGCTCACTGACTCCCACTATGTGCCTGCCAGCCTTGTTATAGGTACCAGGAACACCACGGTTAACAGGGCACAGGATGCTGGCTCTCACGGGGCACATGGCTGGGCCTGGCAGGGGAGGAGCTGCCACAGGCCCTGACAAGATGGTCCTCCAGGAGACCTCTGATAGGCTGCTGTGGGCTGAGCCCTATGGAAGGCAGGGGACACAGAGGCTGGCTTTAGACATGTGGCCTGAAGGGGCAGTTTCAGATTATAACAAAGCACCAGACTGTTATAAGAAACAGAGAAACTCAGATTAGGAACTGGCTTCGTCTGGGGGCTACAACAGAATGTCCTAGACTGGGTGGCCCGCAAACAACAGAAACATATTTATTCCTCACGGTTCTGAAGGCTGGAAGTCTGAGATCAGAGTGTCAACAGATTCGGTGCCTGGAGAGGGCCCACTTCAGGTGTTCTCACATGGCCCCAAGGAAGAGGGACCTCTCTGGAGCCTCTTTTAATGAGGGTCACAATCCCATTTGAGAAGTGCCACCTTCATGACCTAATCACCTCCCAGACACCACCCCTCCTAATACCATCACCTTAAGGATAGGATGTCAGCATATGAATTTTGGTGAGGACACAAATATCCAATCTATTGCAGGAGTCGTGGGCATTTATTAAGCCTCTAATGTGTTCTAGAGGCTTCTGCATACTGAGCACTTTCTCCAACTGCCGAACATGCATCATTATCCCCCTTTTATGGAGGGGAAAACAGAGGCCTTATCCGAGCCAGGGGGTGGTAGACTTAGGCTCAGTTTTGTCCAACAACCTTGCAAGGGCAGGGAAATGAGACTTTTAAGTGAATTGAAAATTTCCAGCATTTCAGGATTTACACAGAATTCTTACAACTCCTGTTGTAAAAAAACTTAATAAAATCTTAAGTAAGTGCCCTAATAAAATATTAGCAAAATAGGCAAGTTAGAAGAGTCTAGAGGATACCCAGGAACTTTCCTTGCTGACTGACGCAGAAGTCCCCAAGTAGGGGTAAGAGTGGACCAGGGAAGGGCTGAGTGGCCTTTTCCATTTGAAGTACAGAGAGTAATACAGGGAAACAGAATATAAGGAAACTTTTTTATAAAGAAACATACTGGTGAGTCTTGCTCAGCCTGTCTGGGCATTGCTGGGGGTCCCTTGAGGGTCAGTGGGCTTCCCCAGGTCCTCAACTTCGGTCAGGCAAGGGCAGTGACTCAGGACTCAATAAATGCTTTCTGGGTCATCTGAGAGCTTGGGAGGGTGGTACTTATGAAATGCCCAGGTCTTCCCTGGCTGAATGGACACTTCCAGAAGCCAGCAGTCTTAAGGAGATGCAAGCAGAGAGGGAGAATGAGAAGGATCCGGTAAGAACACCACCTGATCTGTAAGACGATCGGAGGTCATGAATAATGGAGGGACACCGAGGCCTCTGAGGGAGCTTGGCAGGTTGGGGCCCTACCCTCCACAAAAGGGTCCCAGGCCCTGGGGTGCCCTGGTGGGCTGTGAGGGTGGGGGCCTCACCTCCCCTGGAGTGGTCAGAGTGGGGCGTCTCAGGTGGCTCCCTTGCTGTGAGGCCAGGTGGGAAACAGAAGCCCAGGTCTCCATGTCACCTGATTCTCTGTGAAGGGAGGAGCGGGGGCTGGAGAGGAGGGGAGGGGAGGAAGGAAGACAGCCTGCTTTCAGTCTCCATGAATAAGAGATGAGGCCCAAGGAGAAACCCCAGGGAAGGGACCCAGGGAGGTGACTGGCAAGAGGCCGGTGGAAGGAGGGGATGAGCCAGGAAGGGCAGAGGTAGAATGCCGAGGCCAGCTCTAGGGCCAGAGAGGAGAGAATCTTCTTGGCCACAGGGGACCTCTGTGGGCCCACCCAGACCTGAAGTGACAGGGGGTTCTGTGGGTGCCAGAGTTCAGGGAACAAGGGCCTTGGGTCCTAGGAGGCCGGAGGAGGTGGGTGTGGTGAGCCAGCAAGTGCCAGGAAAGGGCAGCTGGCAAAATGATGCCCCAGAAGAAGAAGAAGCGGAAGAAGGACATCGACTTCCTAGCCCTGTACGAGGCAGAGTTGCTCGACTATGCCTCGGAGGACGATGAGGAGGAGCTGCAGCACGAGTACTACAAGGCCAAAGGTGCGGGGTCCGGGGAGAATGGGAGGGCGAGTGTGCAGGAGGCGAGGCCGGGATTCCGCACGGCCATCTGTGCTACCTCTCCTCGCACTGGGAGGGCGGGCAGGATGCTGGGTGCCCTGTACAGAGAGGTGAGGTGAATCGCCCTTGGTCACAGTCTTAGGGTAAAGAACAGACTAGCACATTCTCCAGCTCTGGAGTGCCCAGAGCCACGTTCCAGCCTGCTCCTGTGGGTGTGGTCTGCAGCCTGAGCCGCTGGAGGTGCGAAGCCATGTCGGGGAGGAAGCTGACTCCTCATGTCGTGCCCAGCGGGGCTGGAGGCAGCTGCCCACTGTGGGTGATGGAGATGGGAGGCTGAGGCTTTGCAGAGAGCTGTGGAGGGCAGCTGGTACTCTGGAGCCCAGGCTTGTCCTCTCAGTGTCCTCTTTCTTCCTCTGGGCCATATGGGAGCTGATAGGAATTGCTCCAGCTCCTTGCCAGGTAAACCAGAGAAGTGGTGAACTAGGACCCAGGGGCCAATTTTGGAGTTTCAAAAAATTGATTTTTTTTTTTTTTTTGGCTTTACAGTGTTTTGCGATCTTTCTGGTCCATCCAGTTTGTCACAGTCTCCATGGCTTCTTATCATCTTACACTAGACCTGTTTTATTCACTGGTGCTGCCTTCTTGGTCCCTGGAGGCATTTCAGTGGCTCACTAGCCCCCTGAACACCATATTCATTCGCTCATTCATTTATTCAGCAAATACTGAATTCCTGCTCTGTGTTTGCCACGGGTTGTTCATGCTGCTTTCTTCCTCCTCCTACCCTAGTTGAAAGCTCAGCTCAGGCTCCACCTCTTCCATGAAGCCCACCTTGATTCCAGACTACTGTGTCTTCCTTGATTATATCCATTTCTTTATTATTTATACATTAATGCAATCATGGGGTACAGTGTGCTGGTTTTATATACAATTTGAAACACTTTCATCAAACTGGTTAACCTTGATTATATCTAATTCTCTATTGTTCCATTGTTTCATGCATGGCTTGTGTGGGGGGGCTTGCAGCTATAGCCACCCTGCGCTCTCTGAGGCTGGGGATTTGCTTCACTGGTCCTTAGTCCCCATCACCCAGCTCCCTGCACAACCTGAGCTCAGAGGAGGTGGACTCAGATGCAGTCCCAGGAAGGCTGCGGCTTAGGGGGAGCTGCTTTTCAGGTGTTGTGTCCTGGGCATCCCCCGGGCTGGAGAAGTGGGGGTTGTAGAAGAGGAAGGAGGCCTAGAACAAGAGAGGCATGGGCCACCCTCTCCCAGCACACCTGCTTAAGCCCTGACAGTCCGATCAGGGGAGGGGCAGTGAAGTGAGACACAGGGCAGTCCCTGACTAGCACTCCCAGTTTTCAGGGGGATTCTCCTCTTCAGCCCCCATGACTGCAGGTGAGAACATTCTAGAACTTTTCATACTGGCATCCTGCTTACCTTTGCTTATGGGGTCCATATGCCTCAGCCTGACCATAACAGTCTTCCCTTTTACCCTTTTAAAAGCCCTTTCACTTCCAATCTCATGTTTCAGCTTCAAGATCCCTGACAGCAGCTAAGGCAGGCCCATTTCACAGGTTGAGGACTGAGGTTCCAGGACATTAAGTGACATCAGCAAGGTCAAAGTCAGGATAGAGTACAAGAACTTCAAATATCCTTTCCAAGGCAAGTTCCTTATTTCATCTCATGTTGCTGCCAAATTTAATAAATAATGCACTGTGCACCAGGCACTTTACTCATTTAATCAATTTCATCTGTGCAACAACCCAAAGAGGCAGGTTGGGTAATTATACCCCTTTTCAAGTGAGAAACTTGAGCACAGAGAGGTTGAGTAACTTGCCTAAGATCACACAGCTAGTAAGTACCAGTGTTAGGATTGGTTACCTTTTTTTTTTTCTCTTTTTTTTGACAAGAGTCGCACTCTATTGCTCAGGCTAGAGTGCCTGGCATTAACCTAGCTCATAGCAACCTCAAATCCCTGGGTTCAAGTGATCCTTCTGCCTCAGCCTCTCAAGTAGCTGGGACTACAAGCGCCTGCCACAACACCTGGGTAATTTTTTTTTTCTACTTTTAGTAGAGATGAGATTTTTCTCTTGCTCAGGTTAGTCTCAAATTCCTTAGCTCAAGGGATCCTCCTGCCTCAGCCTCCCAGAGTGCTAAGATTACATGAGTGAGGATTTGAATTCAAATCTACTTGGTCTGGGTGGTCCTTGTTCTTGTGCTGCCCAATCTTAACTGTGGTGAAAACAGCTGGAGAAGGGCAAGCCAAGTTGAGGGCCATGTTGACATATTTTTTTCTTTTTGAGACAGAGTCTCACTCTGTGTCCTGGATAGAGTGCCATGGCGTCATAGCTCACAGCAACCTCAGACTCCTGGGGTCAAGTGATCCTCTTGCTCAGTCTCAGGTGGCCATCAAGGTTTTATTTTTTTCTTTCTATTTTTAATTGAGACTGGGGTCTCACTGTTGCTCAGGCTGGTGTCGAACTCCTGAGCTCAAGCAATCCACTGCCTTGACCTCCCAGAATGCTAGGATTATTGGCGTGAGTCACTATGCCTGGCCCATGCTGACATTTCTAAGAGAACCACCGACTCCCCAGTCTGATGCAGGCACCAGGGACAAGGGTGGATGATGCTATCTACAGTCACAAGCTGAGCTCCTGCTTCACTGTGATTGTCACCCTCATGGTTCTAGAACAATGAGTCTCCTACTCTCTTTGAGCTCTGAGGTTTATTGTTACGTGGAGATCTCAGTGAATGTGATGAGAAGGAAGAGAGGAAAAGCCTAGGTGTTTCTTCTCTGTTCCTTGGGCCACTCTGTGGCTACCCTGGAGTTTCCTAACAGCCAGAGGGAGGAGGGCACCTCCCTCAGTGACTTGAGAGCAGGCTGACCGTGGCATGTTGGTACTAAGACATCAAAGGAAGACAGGGTGGAAGGAACCTCACAGCCCATTCTGCACAAGCTTCTAGCCCTGGGGTTATCTCCTTTCCTGCATCCAGCACCTGCTGCAATGCAATTTCCCAAGGCAGCGCCCTGAGGGATATTGTCAATGGAAATAATAGTAGTGACTTCAGTCTTAGTTGGTTTTGTGTTTCTTTCTTTTTTTTTTTTAATTAAATGATAGCTGTGTACACTAATGCAATCATGGGATATAGTGTGGTGTTTTCATATACAATTTGAAATATTTTCATCAAACTGGTTAAGATACCCTTTATGTCATTTTCTTAGTTATTGTGTTAAGATGTTTATATTTTAGGAAGATTCACTTGTACCCTTGTAAGATAAACCATAAAGGTGGTTTTGTGTTTCTGTAACAGATTGTCAGAGACTGAGTCATGTAAGGAGGAGAAATGTATTTCTTAACAGTTCTGGAGGCTGAGAAGTCCAAGGTCAAGATGCCAACACCTTGTGAAGGTTTTCCTGCTGTGCCCTCACATGGCAGAAGGCAGAAGGTCAAGAGAGGACTCGATCCCTCCATCAAACCCTTTAAAAGGGCACCTGATCCCATTCACAAGGGAGAAGCCCTCTTGAAGGCCCTACCCCTTAATCCTATCACCCTGGCAACACTTGAATCTTAGAGGGGACGTACTCAAACCATGTCAATGTTAACGATTATGATGGTAACCACTTATGGAATACATATCTTTTCATGCAACTGTGGAAGAGTGTCTGTAAGATAAAATTTCAGAATAAGAAGTGCTAGGTCAATGAGTGTGAATATTGAGCCCTTTGATTTAATACTTACCATAATCCTTCAAGGAAGAATCTGTTCCTCCTTCAGAGATGAGGAAATTGAAGCTTAGTAAAATATTTGGTTTAAATCACCTTGCCAGTAATAGAAGAATTGAGATTCAAATCATGGCCAATTTAGTTCCACAGTCATATTCATTTCATTGCTTGTTTCATTCATTCCTATGTTTTCTCATTCATCCATCCAGTCAAATATTTATCGAGCACCTCCTGGTGTGCCAGGCTCTGTGCCGGGAACAACACTATGTTGACCTTGACAGTTCTTTGTGTGGCCCAGGTGACCTTATTAGTTGGAGTCCTCCCCTCTGGAGGAGAATTTTGTGTTTTCTACAAGATATCTGTCTTCTACAGGACAACTCTTCAGCCATCTAAATTGAGTTTTTTTTTAATTGAGGAATGTACAGACAGTGCAAAACTCATGAAGGGACAGAGTGGTGACATTTTATGTGTGTACGTGCTTGTGGAGCCACCATTCAGATCAGAAGATGGAACATTTCCAGCCCCTAGAAATCTCCTTCACACGCCTCTCCAGAAATAATAAATCTCCTGATTCTGTCATCGTAGATTAGTTTTTCCCTGTTATTGAACTTTGTGTAAATGGAATCATACCAAGTACACTTTTTTGAGCGTCTAGGATCTCTTTCAATAGCATATTGGAGAGATTTATCCATGTTGTGACACATTATACAGTTTGTTCTTTTTTATTGTCGAGTACCATTGTGTTTGATACATAGATCACCATTTATGTTAACCGTTCTACTATTGGTGAAAATTTAGGTTATTTCTTATTTTCTTTTGTTCTGAGTATGGCTGCTGCAAATCTCGCTCAGGTCTTCTCTTGGGTTGACAGTCGGAAGTAGAGTTGCTGGGTCACAGGTTAGCCCAAGCTTAGCCACCAGGGCTTGTGTCACCTTGCATGCCCTCCATCGTGTGAGTGACTGGAGCTCTATATTCTTGCCAGTACTTGGTATTGTCAGTCTTCTCCATTTTAGTCATTCTGGGGGTTACCTGGCCATGTTTAATTTGCATTTCCCTGCTGAATAATGATGCTGAGAACTTTTCCATATGGATGTTGGCCATTTGGATATCCTCTTTTGTGACATGCCTGTTTAAGTCTTTTGTCCAGTCTCTTACTTTATTGAAGTATAATTTATTTACAGTAAAACACATCTATGTTAAATTTCCTGTTTGATGAAGAGTTCCATCTGTGAACCCCTAGCAAGTCCATACATTTGTATTAGCTCCCTAGGGTTCCCTGTGTCCCTTCCCAGTCCATTGCCCCTGCTCCCAAGCTTAGCCAGCCACTTTTCTGCTTCCTACTATAAAAGACTAGATTTTGCCTTTTTTGTTTGTTTGTTTGTTTTGAGACAGAGCCTCAAGCTATCCCCCTGGGTAGAGTGCCATGGCATCACAGCTCATAGCAACCTCCAACTCATGGGCTCAAGCGAGTCTCCTGCCTCCGCCTCCTAAGTAGCTGGGACCACAGGCGCCCACCACAATGCCCGGCCATCTTTTGGTTGCAGCCATCATTGTTGTTTGGCAGGCCGGGGCTGGGGACTCGAACCCGCCACCTTAGGTGTACGTGGCTGGCGCCCTCGCTGATTGAGCCACAGGCGCCGAGCCAGATTTTACCTTTTTTAGAGTTTCGTATAAACGGTGTTACAAAGGATGTAGTATTTCGCATCTGATTTTTGCTTAGCATCACGCTTGCATCTCATTTGTCTTGTACCCATCAATACATTCTCTGTTCTTGCTGAGTAGTATTCCATCATATGAGTATAAACAAGGTGGTTCGTCCATTCACCCACTGACAGCATTTAGGCTGTTTCCAGTGTGGGTCTGTTAGGGACAGCGCTGCTCTGAACATTTGTGTGTAAGTCTTGTGTGGACATGCTTTTACTTCTCTTGGGTAAATACTTAAAAGTGAACATTCCAGACATTATGTTAAGAATATGACCAATAAAAAAAAAAAAGAATATGCTTATTTTGGGTGGTGCCTGTGGCTCAAAGGAGTAAGGTGCTGGCCCCATATACCAGAGGTGGTAGGTTCAAACCTGGCCCCGGCCAAAAAACTGTTGCCAATGGAAGAATTGTGTGGTTTCTTGCTCTCTTATTGATTTATGCAAATTTTTTGCATCTTCTGGCTATGAATCCCTTCTTGGATATATGCATTCCAAATACCTTTCCTAGTCTGGGTCTGCCTTTTCACTCTCTGATGGTCCTAATCAGGGGTCCTCAAACTTTTTATACAGGGGGTCAGTTCACTGTCCCTCAGACCATTGGAGGGCCGGACTGCAGGCCCTGGGCTGAGTCGGCTGCTAAGCAGGACAGGCAGTGGTGGCAAAAACACCCAGCGGGCTGCATGTGGCCCGTGGGCCATAGTTTGAGGATGCCTGGAATTTTAATTAAGTATAATTTATCTGGTTTTTTACAGCTAGTAGCTGTGTACTCCTGGATCAGCAATTGAGGTAGTTTTCTCATCCCTCTCCCGTACCCCAGGCTCTCCTTTACACGGAGCTCCCCCAGGCCCCCTGGTCTCACATGTGTGATGTGGCTTTAGAATTTCCACCGAGTTGGTTGTTGTTCTGTGCACATTGGGTTTGGAAATGTCCTTGTGTTTGCACAAACTGTGGCAACAACATTCAGGACCCAGATCTGCGTTCAGTAGGGTCAGGAGTTGGGCTTCAGAGCTTGTTTGCAAATCAGGTTCCCCTGTGGTATAGACTGTGAAGAATTAAGGCCTTGGTTATCACAAGAGACAAGGAGCTGTGCAAATGTACTGCTTCCTTTCTGCCCATCATGGTGCCTTGAGGGACCTTCATCAGAAGCAGGGACCTTTATCAAACCAAAGGTCCTCTCGCCCTCAAACCTTCCTGTTTTTGGCACATCACAGGCCTGGAAGGACCACATGAGAGTGAGGCTTCTGGAGTACATGTGCATCATGAGCACGCTGAGCTAGCATCCTGTCTGCCAAAGGAACAAGCTCTGAGTTCTCAGAGCTACAGAGGGCTCTTCTGTACAAACAATAATAGTTTAAAAAAATCAGGCTGTCACTGAGTCTTCTATGTACTGAAGGCTTTATGTACATTATCCCTAACCCCTGCAAACCAGGCATTATTGTCCAGGTGTTACAGAGAGGTGGGGACTTGTCCAGGGTCACCTGCTCTAAGTGGAGGAGATAGTGGCTGTACCAGAGTCCTGTAGCACCAAGGTCCAGTACTCTCCACCACCCTGTGCCAGCTCCTGGGCAAGTGTAGTGCAAGCAGTATCTGTAATACACCTGCCATGGTGCCTAACCCACCAGAGGGGCTCAAGGTTATCAATATTCCTCAGCTCTCCACCCCCCACACTCCCATTTGAACCCAGGACAAACCCCCTCTGTACAATGGGCTTTGCACTGACAGGTTTGAATGATGAACGTTTAACCTTGAACTAGCTTTCTGATCAGCTGGGCCTCTTTGGGGCAGCTCAAATATACTCAGCAGCTGGTTGGAGACCTGCCTGCTAAGTCTGGAATTAGGAATGATAATAAGTTTGCTTTAATAATCAAGTAGTCATATATATAAAGCCTTTAGCTCAGGATAAATAGTCAGTGATCAATCAGTATGGTTTGCTGCTATAATCATTAAGTATGGTATTCATTCAGTCCCATGACGTGGTGGACATCTGTCACATGCCACAGATATTTCATACACCCTCCCCACATTTCAGTGGCTCCCGCATTGAGAAGTCTATCTTCTCAATGTGGAGTGGTTTATAATAATTATTATTTTTTTGCTCAGCCTTCCTTGCTGCAGCCATGTACCTTAGGTCCCTAGAATTAGCTGTTCCAATGCAAGACTTTAACTCAGGAGTGAACCTCATGATGAAAAAGGGCTAGAGACAAGGCATTCATTTTGGAGACATGAGTCACAGCAGAAGGGAGAGGTGATAGTGCCTGTGTTCTGGTCTTGGCAGAGATGACATGATTATAGGGCGGCTGGTGGCAGCAACTTTCCCCAGGTCAGTTCTGGGCTGTGAGTCTGGGGGTTGTTTATGGAAGTCGGTCTAGGACAGGTGTCTCCAGTCTTTCCAACACTTTTGTGAGGCTTCTTTGGGAGGTTCCTGAAGCATCCTGCTTGCTTAACCAGGCTGGAGTGGATCCTGCTGTCTCTAAGAATCCAGCCAGACATAGTCTTGCTTCTCTGCCTGGGAAGCAGACAGTGGTCTAATTGTACAGATGCCCTGACAAGGAACAATGTCTATGGTAAACAGAACAAACTTGACAGGGTTAGAAAGGGAAATCGGTGCCACTGGAGACAGAGCCCAGGATGGTTTATCCTGAGACTCAGTGCCCAGGAGGTCATGGCAGGTGAGGGCTGGCCATAGCTGCATGGTGCAGAGTGTGGAGAAGAAGTTGAGAGCCACATGCAGCCTCTGAAGAAGGTGATGTCTAGGACAGTATCCCTGCACTGTGCTGGGAAGATCACAGAATGGATGTCCAGAGGCTTTGGGCTGAACTTTGGTGTTGACACTGTGTGGGGTGTGAACTGGACTTGTCACTTTGCCCTTGAGCTCATCTTCTGCAAAATGAGAGCACAGTTTAAGTGCAAAGTGTTAGTCTTGCAGTAGAATGTGGTATGGGTCTGGCCCTGGCCCAGAGGCTCACAGGGTATGGCAGAGGTTCCCAGAGTCCCTGGTGCCTGGGCATCTCCTGAGGGGCTGCCAGGAGTTCTGGTTTCCTCAGGCCCACACAGGATTCTGCCTTTTTTTTTTTTTTTTTGAGACTTCAATCTGCCTTCTCCTT
This sequence comes from Galagoides demidoff, assembly GCA_963574575.1. NCBI lineage: Eukaryota > Metazoa > Chordata > Mammalia > Primates > Galagidae > Galagoides > Galagoides demidoff. The sequence continues at coordinate 43,286 of CAUYQV010022870.1, forward strand.
TTTTCCCCCAGTGTACGAGGTGGTCACGGCCACAGGTGATGTTCGTGGTGCAGGGACAGATGCCAATGTCTTCGTTACACTTTTTGGAGAGAATGGGCTCTCTCCCAAGCTCCATCTCACCAGCAAGTGAGTACCACTCAGCCATGGTAGAGTCCTGGGTCGTTAATCTGAGCCGATGCAGTTCCGGGATCCAGGGGTGGCCTGCTTCTCTGGGGAGAAGGCACGTCTGACTGCAGGTGTATTAAGGGGTATGGGACCTCTGCCAATGACAGATCATGTGTCAGACAGGAATTCCCTGGGGATCTCCTGTCAGCCTTCCTCAATCCCTCTCCTGATTTTTGTGAATAGTAATGCCTAATTTGGATCTAAGAATTCACATTAGCTCTCCCTTGATGTGGGAGAATAAACACTCAGGATTGTGACACCTGGGTCTGGGTCCGGCTTTACCACTTAGCTCCATAGAACGCTGGTTAAATCTCTTTGCATCCAAGGCCTTGGTTTCCTCACATATCATCACAGAGCTGTTGGGAGACAGGATGCTGGGGAGGTCATGCACTGTGTCCTTCCCTGTACTGTGACCTGGTGAGAGCAGGGACAGCTGTCCTCTCCCCTACGACCTACACACATGCACCCATAGATGTACACGCAGCAAACCTCTGATCACTTTAGCAGAACTGTAAATTTCAGAGATGTTGAAGGACTTCAGGAGTGGCCTAGATGGCTGGTTTTCAATCTGTGCCTAATGGAACAGAGAGCTGATCAGTTGGATCTGGGTCTAGGAGACATTTGAAACCACTACTCTGTGCTACCCTTTCCCTGCGGAAACTGAGCCTAGAGTAGAGCAGTGAGGAGCTCAGACTGTGAAGCTTTTCAGTGGTGAAGCTGGTCCTCAAAGCCCACGATCTTGCTATATGCACTTCGCTCAACCACATAGCCCTCTGACCCTGGGCTGTGTGGGAGACTCCCCTAAGGCTTCATGGGGCTCCAGGTTGTGGCCTGGCACCTCCAGGGGAGGCAGGGGAAGCCGTAGAGGAGTGGGGTCCCCAGACTGGGAGATACATGGGCTCTGTGCCTTGCAGGCTGATCAGGCTTCACACAACTTGTTCCCTGGAACATGGGCTATGGCACTAATGCTGCAGTGTCGAGGCAGGAGTAACGTCCTATTTTGTCCATTTCTGCAGAACAGGGTACCTGCCTTCTTGTACTGCTTACTCTGCAGCGTGGCTCGCTTGTTGAAGTCTCTCCTTCCAGCGATGTGGGCACGGTAAAGAGAATACATGAAACCTCCATCCTCTTTGCCATGTGTCCTACCCAGAGTGCTCCATGGTAGGGAGAAGCAGCTGACACTGGGGAGCTGCCCAGCTGGTTTCCAGAGTCCCCAGATTGCCTTTTTGAACAAAATGAACCCTTCGTGGTTACCTTCACTGTCTTTCCTCCTCTAACGCACCCAGATTCTTTTTCCTCACCTTTTCCGCTTGTCAACACATCGTCTTGGAAGGGCCCCCATGTCACCTTTTATAAAATACTGTGAAGGATTGCCACTGTGTGCTGGGTTCCCGGAGCTTGAGTTCCAGCCTTCCCTCTCCTAGGAAGGTGAAGAGTCTAAACATTCCCATTGGCCCAGGGCTGTGCTGGGGGCCGTCTCTGCCTGTGTCTGTGTCATGCTCTGGCTGGTCAGGAGGGCTCTTCTTGAGCATAAGGTTTCAGTGACATGGGCATAGCTTAGAGTCCCAGCTGTGAGCCTGGAGAGGCCAGAGGGCCATGTTAGGATGATGGAGGGAGCTGGAGGGTGGACTGAGGCAGGTATGCTCTGCACTGCTAGCTTCTATCCCAGCTCTTCTGAATAGTCTGAGCTCAGCAAGGGTATCCATGTGGCTGGAGCAAGGCTGACCTCCCAGGGAGGGACAGGGTCTGGGTCTCAAGTGGTGAGAAGGATTCAGATAAGAGAGGGGCAGAACTGGGTTCTTTAAGAAGAACAGCTTGCAAAAGTCTGAAGATAGCAGGACACCACAGGTGGGGGGCTGGAAGGGGACTGTGTGGGGGTGGAGGGTATGTTGAGGGCAGGGAGGAGGAAGCTCTGGAGGTGAGGAGGCCAGACTGGAGAAGGCCATGCTGGAAAGCTGCTTGGTGGAGGCTCAACTTATACTGCGGCTGAGATCATCTGACCATGGTGAGCAGGACAGATAGGGAAGGAGAAGGCCAGGACCGGCTGCAGCAGGAATGAGGGAGAGTCTACAGAGAGAATTGTAGACATGGTCCTTGCCACCTAAGATCCTTTCAATTCAAGATAAAAACTATGGGTCTGGGAGGGGAGGATGGCTTCCTGAGGAATTCCAGGCTGCCATGTGACACAGAAGCAGATGGCAGCTGAAGTCACTGTGCTCTGTGAGATTTAAACAGAGCTCAGGTCATTGGTCGCCTCATCCCATGCCTGGGGTCTGGCTGAGAAGGCCCATTGGTCCCTCAATCTCCTCACCCCCCACTCTCTGCTGCTCCCCTCTCCTCACCACACTGCCTGGGTCAGTGTCAGCCGGAACCAACACACACACAGCATTTCTGTGTTAATAGACTTTACTGATGGCACCAGGCACCAGACAGCCTCCAATCACAGCAGAGCAAAGAACTTATAATGGAACATTAGAACCCAGTCTTAAAATTCAGCCACCAACCACCCTTCCTGGGCTTTCTTCTTGACCCCTGTCCCACAGCCCCCGCCACATCAGGCCATGGTGCTCCCACCCACCTTGCCTCCTCCTGTTTCACCCCTCAGTTCTGCTCATTCTCCTGCCTTTTCTCCTGTGCCCCAGGGGTTCACCTTCTACTCTCAAATGCCAAATTATCTGAATTTTTTTTTCCAATACAAAATAATTCCTACTCCACGAGGAACTTTGGTGCCTGAAGTTAAATGCTGACTGTTTTGCCCTTGTGGTCTGATGTTTACATTCCTTGGGACTCATTGGAGCTTCTGCAGGGCAGCAAAGAAAACAGCATGTTCGCTTAGATCCCCTCAACAGTGAACCTCCAGCCTGACCCTCGTCCCAGTTAAGTGCTGACAGCAGAGGCTCTCAGAGGGAGGCCCCATCTTTGGGGTTCCCTCGTCCCCTTCCCCACCACTCAGGATTACCTCCAACACTGGGTCACATGCTCAGAATATGGCAAAAGGATGGGATCTCATGTATCTCTGGAACACGGTTCTTCTCTTGAGAATTCACCATCGGAGCATGTCAGAGAATGCCTGATGACTCTGCCTGGTGGGCGGCTAAAATGCCCTGTGCAGCCTGTGGAAACTCCCCAGTGGGGTCACTGAGCTGCAGGGGCTGTGAGCTGCCTTAACCTTTATTTGAGGTTTGACCACCAGCCGTGGTAAGGCCCCAGCCTCCCACAAGGAAGCATGAAGAATCCTGTGTTTCTAGTATTTCCTGTGACCGGGCACCCTCTGTCCTTTGCTATTCCCTTTCCATACACAGTTTTCTGCAACCCACAAGCATTTGCATCCTGCCTCATCAGAAGCTGGGGTTTGAGAATCTGACCTCTGAGTGTACTGGGGCTAGGAGATTGTTTGGGATTACCCCAGCCCCTCCCCAGGAGTGTCTCTGCAGCCCGTTCCTCCTCTTCCCGTCATGAGGGGGCCCTTCTCAGGTCATCCAAGCATTGTGAAGCCCCAAAACACCCTGGAGTGGTCCGAGACACTGTGAGTGTTGTCTCTGTCCCCTGCTCTGTGCATCCTGGCGCCTCTGTCTCCTCTGGTTTCCCAGCTGCTATACGTTGCCTGACCCGAGTGCCTCTGAAGCACCACGGTTGATTATTTAGCAAACACACTGGAGTATATGTACCCACGCTCAACCTGGTCATGGCTGGAGATGACTCACATGCTTAAATGATGGTGTCATGGGTGCACTGGCCTTTCTGAAGGTGCAGAAATCACCTTTACTGACTGTAGCTGTTGGAGGTGCCCCAGAAAACAACTTGCTTTCCTTCCATCTTTGGTTAAGAATGAGGACGCTTTACCCTCCTTCTCCCCTAATCACTGGTGTTGGCTGTTTCTCACATTCCGCACACCCAGGAGATAGGAGCCCAGCAAGCCCCAAACTCCTTCCAGAGAATTCCCTCCAGGAGCCTGCAGGGTGGGGGAGGGACGGAGGGAGCTGCTGAAACATTCAACTGTGTTTTCATCATAATTACTCAAATAGTGTGTATTTCTTTCAGAAAATTAAAACACAATATAGACAAAAACAAAGAGCCAGCACTTCATAATGTTCTCACCATCCAGAGATGATACTTCCATATAAATCCTCCCACTCTTTGTTGTTTTAAATGAAAATGGTATCCTGCTTGTATTGATTGCTGTTTGTAAATTCTGTTCTTAACCTGCTTTTTTTCTTTTCAGCCTGCATCATAAACCTGTCTGTTTTATTAAATATTCTTTTATAACAGATTTTTCTAATGGCTGTAAAGTATTAGTTATATAGCTTCCTATCTGACTAGCTTAGGACGCTTATGGTATTTAAGTAGGGACTCTTGCCTATCTATTTTAAAGATCAGTTGCTTTGTCTTATATATTGAAACAAAAAATACCTCTTATTCCTTTTTGTGTTTCCTATTCACACAATTCTGATGCACAAAAGTGATGTCCACATAATTTTCCAAGTTACTAACAGCTGCTGTGACTCTGAATGCAAACACAGGGTGTGCTGGTATGTTCCCTCGGAAGTGAAATTCCCACATCAGCCAGACTCCTCTGACTGTTGGTTTGTTTTATTTCATTTAAATGTTGGATCTGGTGAGTTTATTTTCCTGGGAAGGAAGATTTACTGGTGCCTCCTGGAAAAGATTTCTTTTTCTTTTCTTTTCTTTTTTTCTTTTGCGACATAGTCTCATTTCATTGCCTAGGCTAAAGTGCTATGGCGTCATAGCTCACAGCAACCTCAAACTCTTAGGCTCAAGCTATCCTCCTACATCAGCCTCCTGAGCAACTGGGACTACAGGATCCCAAGATGACACTTGGCTAGTTTTTCTATTTTTAGTAGAGACAGGGTCTTGCTGTGCTCAGAACTCCTGAGCTCAAGCAACCCACCTGCCTGGGCCTCCCAGAGTGCTAGGATTAGCGTGAAAAGATTTCTTATTGTCCTTGTTCTTCCTCAGAAGCCAACAGACAACACTCTCCATCTTTATTATGCAATGGTGGAGTAGGGACTTGTGGTCTGTGGCCTCCCTGCCTCAGTCCCTCCCTTCCTCAGGCACATGCAAGCACAGGAGTCATCTCCTTCATTTCAGCAAAGCCCAGAAAGTTCTGCCCCCTCTCCTCTTCACCCTCTGCAGCCGGAGTGCTCCTCTGGGGCCTCTTTTTCCTGAGAAAGGTGCCTCCGGGACCTTTTTGTCTGTGATTTTCCTTTCCTGTGGCCTGTGGGCTGGTGCTGAGAGCCCTGGCTGAGAGCACCACAGGAGGCCTGCAGCTAAACTGTGGGGTTGGAAGAGCTGCTGCTACCCAGCTGGGCTGGGATGGCAGGGATGGGGGCGGTGCTGGCCCTGCATGGAGGATGGAGCAGATGTCGACATGAGCTTCAGGCTTCCAATCCCAGAGGACTGTGTGGCAAGGCTGCTCCAGTCCTCCTGGTAAGCTGACTGAATTTAGGATGCTCCTGAATCTGGACTTGCCTGGACATCTCACCTCGCGTCTCAGGTGCACTTGCTTCTGTTCACACCACTTGTGATGCCAGACGTGTACTTCCCTCACTGCCCCGCTCCCTGGCTGCTACTTTGGGACTGAGTGTTTTCTCTCTTGTTGGAATGGCGGGACAATGGACTGTCATCCAAGGTCTGCACCCACTTGGGGCTGCCATCACCATGCTTCCTGGCAAGAGCGAGGCCACTGAAGGGGAGAGGCAGGAGGTCTGCAGGCCCAGGGGCCCAAGGCACTCACCACGTCTTCCTTCCTCCTCCACCCTCCCAACCCAGAGCAACTATACATGTAGGAGCATGACCAGGAGAGTCGGGTTCTGGTCCCAGCTCTGCTACCAACTAGCAGCTCACTCGTTTTGTAAAACAAAGATAGTATTGCGGACTATGCTTCCCCTGGTGACTTGCAGCAAGCATCACATGAGAAGCTGGTGTGAGAGAGGAAGGGTCTCTCACTAGTGGTCCTTGCCCTACTCCTCTCTGACCTTGTCTGAAAAGAATCTCAGGATCTGGTTGCTGGTAACTCTTCCCAGGAGTGGGATGAGGAGGAAGAAGGCAGGTGCCAGCCCTTGGCTCTCCCCCTCAGGCCTGGGAGCCAGCTACTGGTTTGCACTAACTGTGCACGTGTTCATTGCAGGAGTGAGTCTGCCTTCGAGAAAGCCAATGTCGATGTGTTTCGGGTGAGAACCAACAATGTGGGCCTCATTTACAAAATCAGGTGAGGGTCTGGCCTCTGGCTGGAGCGGGGGTGGTGAGGGACAAGTAGATTAGGACTTGATTTTCTGGGTGTTGATTACTCTCCAGGCACTATTCGAGGGGTTACCAAGGTCCAAATCTTTCCCACCCATTTTTAGTCACTAAACTTCCCCATTAGAGATTCATTTCTTTGATTTATGGCAATTTGAGACAAATTTTCACAAATCTAAGAAATGCTCATATGATCTAACAGCCACTATCACATAGTGGTTAGAAGCACAGACTCTGAATCCAAATGGTCCAGATTTAAATGTCCCCTTTGCTATTTACTATATGGGAATTTGGACAGGTCACCTCTCCAAACCCCAGTTTCCTCCTCTGTAATAACAGTGCCTCATCTATAGTGACCCCAGGACTCAGACACGTGTGGCTACTGTACACTTGAAAGGTGGCTAGTCCAAATTGAGGTGTGCTGTATGTATAAAATACACACCAGATTTCTGAAGATTTAGCAAAAGAAAGAGAATGTAAAATAGCTTTATAATAAGTTTTTACATAATTGTATGTTGTAATGATAAGTGGAATTAAATGGAATGTATTATTAAAATTACTTCCACGGGTTTCTTTGTATCTAAATATGGCTACTAGAAAAACTTCAATTTGTGTCTGTAGCTCATGTGAATGGTTTAGGCTACATCAGCAGGACAACCCTGGTCTAGATGGCTCTGGGTGGTGTGACTGAGGAGAGTGCCTGCATATCATGGGGTTTGAAAGTCACTAAGAGAGGAACACATTTAACTGTCTTGCAGCAGTGGGAAGGGCAATTTGAGCCCCAGGGTATAAGCTGTGTCCTACAAGTCAGATGGTCTAGCTGCCTTTTGCTTTGTGTATATTCCCATCTTGACATCTCTTCCCTTTAGTTATGGTCTTAATGAACTGCCTTTTTTGACCTTGACTCTGCTGGGCTTTAGGAAATGGTGTGTGTGTGTGTGTGTTTGTGTGTACACACTTGGACTAGAGTTGGAAAAAGAAGCACTTCTTCTAAATGCCAGGCAAGGTGACAGTACTGATTAGACAGGGCTTCAAAGAGGAAGACCAGGATGGTGTGTAAGCCATCTCACAAACGTTGGCCAGGGATAAAGTAGCAACAATAAAATGGTTGGACCTTTCTTTCCAGTAAACATTTGGGTAGTCCAATAGGGAAGGGGGTATCATTTCAGTTCTTCCAGTGACAATGTGAGCATTGGCTTCTGCCCTAGAATTGAGCACGATAACACAGGCTTGAATGCCAGCTGGTACCTGGACCGTGTGATTGTGACCGATATGAAGCGGCCTCATCTTCGTTACTACTTCAATTGCAACAACTGGCTGAGCAAAGTGGAAGGTGACCGCCAGTGGTGTCGCGACCTGCTGGCCAGCTTCGATGTCATGGACATGCCAAGAGGTCAGTGTCTGGGATGACCTGCCTGATAACCATCCCTGCTTGGGCTTGACTCACCCAGTACTTGGTCATGCTCTGGTTGGTTCCACCACCCTTTGCCACTCCTCCAGGGCCTTCTTGTTGGCTAAGGCCCAAGGGAAGAGCCATCTCTACTCCCTTCCTTGGGGCTTTCCCACAGGCCAGCTTATGGGCTCTAAGGGTTCAAGGAAGTGGGAAATACAAGAAGACCTGGAGGCATGATGGAGGGATAGCTGACCCCCAAAGAATCCTGTGTTCTCAATGCTTGTTGTTGATGTGTGTTTTCCAAGATTCCCCTCTGAGATCAAGAAGGCCTTCCCCATATTCCTATTTCCTTTCCTTTCTTATGATGCCAAGGGAAGATGTATTACAGCCAGGGTATGGTGAATAGGAGCCAGAACTTGCAGTTCCCATAGCTCCACCATACTGCCCACTGACAACTTCTGATTTTACTTAGGAGTGAAACAACTTACCTCAAGTGACTTTTCTGGGTAAAGACATTAACTTCAGTTGTTTTAGTTCTACAAGTAGATATATTTGTCCTCCACAGTTCTGACCTCACCTCCTCTCTCTGCTGATCATTTTAGCCTTTCTCCAAAGGGGGACATTCCAGGAGGCACCTAATATCCTGCTCTCATTAAGTCTTGGGCCATCAGAGGGGGAAAAATCTTTGGGGCTAGAAGAGAACGGGAGTTCCCATGCTCATGCAATAGAACAATAGAACAGTAACACGCTTGGTGGATTCTACCTTCCAGCACGTGCCTATATGGTCTCCAAGTTCTACCTTCCCCTGCAGACCAGGTAGGTAGAAATAAACACATCCTCTGCCTCAATGGACTTCAGTTCTCAATTTCTCTGTCTCTGATTTTCTATCTTCCAGCCCGTCTTGACACATTCCTCTGTGATCTCTACCATAATAACTTGCAACCTCATTGATTCTTTTTTAGAGCATGTTATTGATCCTTTCTCTTATCACAAAAGCCAAATTTGATTATTCATTCTTTTTAGAAAATAGAGACATACAAACATAAAAAGAGATTCCCTGTAATTCTATCACCTGAGAAAACATTGTTGACATCTCTTGCATTCATTTCTAGTCTTTTATGCATAAATAATTTAAAAGAATGGGCTGGTACAGTATCCACTGTTTGACACCATATTTATTTCTGTGCCATTAACTATTGCTCAACACCCCTACTTGTAACGACTGTGTAGTATTCTGGAGCATGGAGATAGAATCGTTTATTCACTAAATTGTTGAACATTTATATTGCATTCTCCTCTAAAATTTTTTGTTATTATTAACAATACTACTATAAACAATATATATAACTCTTTGAACAGATTTATGATTCTTTCCTTAAAAAATTCCTCCATGGAATTTCTAAATCAAATAGAATGTATACGATTAAAGCTTTTGATAGGCATTTCCAAATTGCCCTAGAAAGGACATATCTGTGTAATCTTGCAAATTGTGCAAGGTCACCCAATTCCCTCACCCTGCCAGCACCTGGTAGGAAAGGCAGATCTTCCAATAGATAGGAAAAGGGGGGTTTCGCTGTTCTCTTTTGGTTGCTGAGGTCGAATATTTTTCATATGTTTATGGGAATTTGGAGAAAGAGAGTGAATTATCTGCCTGTGCCCTTTGCCTGCCCTTTCAATTGGGGTGAATTTCACAGATTTGCACATAGACTACAGCATCATTGATTCTTGATCCCATCTCTTTACCAGGGTCAATCCTAAGCAAATTTCCAAGCTTGCCACTTTTCAGCTTCTTGTTTTACCTTCTGCTTTGGTCACACAAAGTTCCAGGGTTCTACTGTCAGAAGAGCTTCTAAAAAGCCACCATTGTAAAAGAACTAATGTAACTCTGGTTCTCCAACTTTCCAAAGACTTATGGGGCCAGGGTTTTCTTGCCCTTGACAGATGTGATACCCACTGACTCTGTCTCTGAGTCAGGCTGCCTGGATGCCCAGCTCCTTCATATGGTGGAGGGCATTAGGTTCTTAGTCTTTCCAGGCTGGGTTCCAGAAAAAGGAATGAAATCTTCATATAGTCAAATGACTGCATTAGTAAAGAAATGGTTAAGTTTCTTGGCTTTTCAACTTGGTATTTAGCTGCCACTGGCGGTCTTTGATGAGGAAAAAGGGGAAGATAATTATTTCTTCATCCATGCAGTTGAATAGGTGAAATATTTTGAAAAATGGGGTGTGGGCAATAACAGAAGAAGGAGAGAGGAAAAAGGAACATTTTCAGTGGATATATGCCACCAGCCTTATACCCCCAAGGGAGAGTGGAGAGTTAGGAAGCCTTGATCCCCTCTCTCCAGCTCCAGGGCCATCTCTCAAAGTTCTGGCTGGTAGTCAGCTAGAAGCTTCTTTCATTCCTACTCTTCAGGGAAGGTAGGTCTTCCTAGGCTAACTGAGTGACCCTTTGACTGAAGTGATCAGCAGATAGTTGTGGGGGTGGAAGGAATGGGACCTTGATCAGGTTTCTAGGTGGTTTCTCTAAAGGGAATCTCACACATCATGCTTCAAGACACAGGCATTGAGGGAGCCTCCCCTCCTGTGGGTGCAGGAGGTGACTGGCACCCTGGACTAGAGCATCACCCTGCTGCATGGCATGGTGTTTGACATTCCCAGGAGGTGGCAGCTTCCTCTTTGGGCTCCTCTTTAAAGGTACTTCCTGGGGTTGCTTCAATTTCCCAGGAGCCCTCCTCATAAAATATTCTCCCAGGCTGATTTCTTCAAGTGTTTCCCCTATAGTATTTTTATAGTTTCATGTCTTAAGTTTAAATCTTTTATCAAGTGAGAATAAATTTCTGTTAATGGGTCCAGTTTCAGTCTTCTTCACATTGCCAACCAGTTCACCCAGCACCAGTTGTTAAATAGAGAGTCTCTCCCCCACTGAAATGTTTTTGATAGGCGTATCAAAGATCAAATAATGATAAGTAGCTGGGTTCATCTCTTGGTTCTCTTTTCTGTTCCATAAATCTACCTCTCTGTTTCTGTACCAGTACCATGCTGTTTTGATCATTATAGGTTTATAGTATAGCCTGAAGTCTGGTAACGTCATACCTCCTGGTTTGTTTTTATTTCTGAGTAACACATTGGCTATTTGAGGTTTTTTTCTGATTTCATATAAAACAAAGCATTATTTTTTTGAAGCTAAAAAGCTTAACGAAGCTTAACAAAGCTCTTTAAAGTATGACAGTGGTGCTTTAGTAGGGATTGCATTAAATCTGAAGATTGCTTTGAGTAGTATAGACATTTTAACAATGTTGCTTTATTCTCAGGTGTCAGGCTTATTTCACTCAGCACAGTGCTTCCAAAGCTCATCCATGTTGTAGCATGTGTCAGAATTTCTTTTCTTTTTAAGGCTGAATAATATTCCATTGTATGTGTATACCATGACTTGTTCACCTATTCTGTTGATGAACATTTATGTTGTTTTCACCATTGGGCTATTATGAATAATGCTGCTATGAAGATGGTTGTACAAAATTTTGAGTGTCTTCTCTCAATTCTTTTGGGCACATACACATAGGAGTAGAATGGCTGGGTCACATGGTAATTATAATTAACTTCTTAATAACCATCATCCTGTTTTTTGCGGTGGTTGCATCATTTTACATTTCTACCAGCAATGCACAGGAGTTCTAATTTCTCCAGGTCCTAATGCTCATTACTTTGTGTTTTGTATTGTTTTTGATAGTAGCCATCCTAATGGGTGTGAAGTGGTGTCTCATTATAGTTTTCACTTGTGTTTTGCTCATGGTTAGTGATGGTGAGCATCTTATCATGTGCTTATTGGTCATTTGTATGTCTCCTTTGGAGAAATGTCTAATCAAGATCTTTGTCCATCTGTAAATCAAATTGTTTATAATTAACTTCTGAATAACCATCATCCTATTTTTGTGGTGGTTGCATCATTTTACATTCCTATCAGCAATGCACGTGAGTTCTAATTTCTCCATATCCTAATGCTTATCTTTAAATCTTTGATTTATTTTGGGTTAAATTTTGCATATGGTATGAGATAAAGGTCCAACTTCATTCTTTTGCATGTGGACATCAAGTTTTCCCACCAACATTTGTCAAAAAGACAAATTTGCATGGTCTTGGCACACTTGGAGAAAATCATTTGACCATGTACATGAGGGGCTATTTCTGGGCATTCTGTTCTCTTATATTGGTCTGTATGTCTGTCTTTATGCTGCTACCACATAGGTTTGATTACTGTAATTTTGTAATAAGTTTTAAAATCAGGAAATGTGAGACTTCCAACTTTGTTCTTCTTTTTGTAGATTATTTTGTTTAACACATTCTGTTCATTACTGTCTTTAACAATGACAATACACTATATTGACTTGGCAGTCTAAAGCCTTCTGTTCATTTGGAAGAAAAGAGGAAAGTGCCTTCTTCACCCCAAGTCCTTGGCTCTTGCCCAGGACTTCAAGGCTGCTGGACAAACTTTCTGGAATCTTCTGACTCATGTGAATCAGCAGAAGTTGGGGACGTGGGTTTCCCCAAGCTCTCAATGGAATGATCCAGGCAGACATCCCATGTTTATAAGCATTTCAGATACACACGGAAACAGTACCCTCCCTGGGCTTGCCTCCCTCTAAGAGTGGGTGTCGGGGGTCCTGGCACCTTCTGGAGCCCATGGGAGGCTGGCAGCCACTTTTCCAGCTCTCCAGTTCTTATCCCCAAGAACACAGTCTTAGTTATCAAACTGCTCCAGCAGTGTAGTGAATTTTCCCTCTTCTGTGGCATCCTTTCCATTGCTATAGATATACAACTCCCTTCTTAGAGGGTTTCTTCTGTCCTGCCTGGAATGGCTCACCCTCTTGACAACTGAGAACCCAGAGTGACAGAGCAGCTAGGCTGATGGCATCCCCTGGCTGGAAGCTCAGCACAGTTTCCCACACCTCAAGGGGAGCATCATCCTTTACAGTGGATGCCGTGATGCCTTCTTGAGCTGCTCTTAGATCCTGGGCCTGTGGAGAAGAACATGGCCCCCTCCCTCAAGGTGCTCACAGTCCAGTGGAGGACACTGATTCCTATACTACAGGGTACCCACAAGGAGACTGGAGAGCACCACAGTTCAGAGTGCCAGGGTTTACTGTGTGGAGTCCTAGGTTCAAGTCTCAAGTCTACCATCTTTTCACTATGTGACTTTCAGACAAAATATTTCTGTAGCCTTGTGTCTTCATGCGCAAGCATTTTACATTACTTATCTTATTAAAAATCCCTAGGAGTAGCGACTGTCTCTACCCCTCTTTGCACACGTGATAAAGGTCAAGGCAAGCGTGATAGAGCGCCTCTCCCCCACCTCCTCTGTTTCTTGGTTTGAGGTTGGCAGCTCCAATTTCTCAACCTGTTTGCTCAGATTGTGTTGGCTCCTGTGTCTGGCAGACAGCAGTTCTGGAAGCTATTCTCTCCAGCACTAATAAACCCTCAGGAAGTTTCAAGGGACCCACAGGAAGTGAGACTGAGGCCTGAGAGCAGGGTAGGACCCCCTCTCCTAACCCTCCCTGAGACTGTGGAGTGGAAGCCCGACAACCACCAGGCGTTTCCGGGATTCAGGCCCCAACCCATCAAGCCCCATGAGGACCCAATAGGGCTGCTCTCCCTGGAGCCATGGGGGCCTGCCTATTTGCTGCCCAAGTTATCTTCTTACTGCCAGAGCTTCTGTCTCAGGTTAGTGAGATAGAAAACTGTGGATCTTCCATTATGAGGAATGCCAGGGTCAGAGGAAATGTTAGAGCCAGCCCTGGCCCTCCCTGCCCTCTTTCATCCTCTCCTTCCCATTCTTCTATGCCACCCAAAACCCACTGCATGTAAAGTCCCAGCCTCTCTACACAGCACTACCCGCTCCCTCTGCCTCAGGCAACCACTCCCCCCTCAAATCCTCACGTCAGGTCTGTGCCACACACCCTGGCACAGTGATTTTGCATATTTCAACTGACTCCCACACATGCTTTGGCAGAATCACAGCCAGAATGAGCCTCTGTGGCCGATGGGGTGGGCAGCAGCCCTCAGTGCTGAGAGGGACATGTGGCTGATAAACACACTGTCTCAGGGACTACTATTTGCCTCTTGGGCTCTAACTACTTAATATGTGTCTCCCTGGTCTCTCCAGGTGGCTCTGAGAGCGATACTGAGGCCCCCCCTGCCCACCTGGTTATTGCTCTTTCACCTGCACCTGCCATCTTGCCCCCTGGGACTAAGGGGCTTGTGTGGACATTGGGAGGAAAGGTTTATATGCAATGGGGACGTCATGTGCTGACATACCCACTTTTGTAGGCAAGCAACAGCTCCACCGGGGGCAGAGACCTGGATTTGTGTCTCACCTTTCAGTCACTGTGTGACTTTGGACAAACTGCTCATCCTATCTGGGTCTCTGTCTCCTTATCTTACCAGGAGGGTAGATGAGAACTTCTCTGAGGTCGCTTGTGGTCCTGGCTTTCTCTAGTACTCTGCTAGCCAAGCACATCCTCACCTCTTGCCTTTTTCTACCCACTGATTTCACACCCCCCACTTTGCTGTTGTCACTTTTGGTGTGACATTCACAGGGCACAACACCCAGGTGCAATTGACAAATATGATTCAGAGTGACCCGGGTTGAGCCTGTAGGAAACCCAGCCCTCTTTGACCCCAGGAAGGCTCAGGGCACATTCCTGAGCCTGAGGAGGGGGTGTGGGTGGTGCAGAGGATGAGGTGGGCATGATAAGATGATATTCTATCTCCACCTAGATTTAGGATGACCCACTGTTGGGTCTTGAAGGAGCTTGGGCTGCAGGACTGTTACCTGGTGGGGAGGCATTAGCAAAACTTGTTTAAGGCAGACTCTGCCTTGCCTTCTCACTGCTAAAATGATGTCATCTCTTGCCTTCTGTTCAAGTAATTGCCCACAGTGCAGTGCCAACCCACAAACCCTCCCACTTTGAAAAGTATTGCATTGATCACGTGGCTTAAATTAATCCCGAGTCCACACCACGCCCATTTGGAACAGCTCCGGCAACTTGGCCAGGAGGCAGGCCTCTGAAGCCAAGAGCTGTGCTGCAGCTGGCCTTGGGGGCTGTTCACTTCCCGGGGCTGCCAAAACCCAGCGCAACGGCTCAGAAATGTTTCAGACTCAGGCCTGCAGAGAGGGCCAAGTCTGGAGGCGGGTCCTGCCCCACTCCTGCTCCCAGTTGGGACTTGTTCCCTAGCTTTTGTTAGGGACAAGTCTTCTTCTAGGATGTGTGTCATTATCTTTGCTGTATTAATAATAAATATAGCTGCAGCCAGTTTTGTTGTCTGCTTCAAAGAGACCAAGAGGCTGATGATTAGAGGAAAGAGAGCCCACGAGGAGAAGCAACAGCCTGGACCAGGGAGCCAGAAGCACGCAGGTGGTGGGAGGGGCAGACAGTATTGTCATCTGGACTCGCAGGTTGGAGCAAATGAATTGGATTTTTTTTTTTCTGCTGTGCCCAGTGGGACAGCCAGTGCTTAGTTCTGGGAGCTGAAACCTGCCCAGAGCCTGGGAATGGGTAGAAACGGGATTGTGTTTGCTCTTAGCACAATCGCTGTTTCCACTCCTGGCTATTTCATCAGGTAACTGGGTTATAATTTCATTACAGCCCATGCTGTGCTGCACAATGATTATCACACAGCTCCAGATGTGCACCCGGTCTTGGCAATACCACACTGGGCACAGTGCCCAGGGTGCATTTGAGGAGAGGACTGGATAAGAAAGGGACTGTGATTAACGTATTAGGGGCATGTGCAAATCGCACTGACCTGCAGTGGATTAGGGACCTGCCAGAGGACTGTGGGGTGCAAATGCAAAATGAAAGCAGCCTGAGGTGATTAATGCAAAAAAAGAAAAAGAAAAAAAAAACCATCCTGAGAGCTCTGCCAAATAAACCAGAAGCCCCAACGTATTCCCAGATTCTGTAGGGTGATACCATAGAGTAATTAAATTGGTAATTTTAAAATATAGCTGCCTGGCCAGAAAACACATGGGGCTATACACCCTGAGTTCTGTTCCTGCCTTTGCCTCTCCATAGCAGCGAGACCAAGGGTAGATTTAGTTCCCTTCTCATTTCCGGTTTCTTTCTCTGTAGAGTGGCTGGACTGGGGGTGGTGGGGGTGGTTCTTGGGGTCTTTGTGGGATTAATAGAATGTTTACCTTCACAACCAAAAAGAACAGATGGGTCTGGGCTAGTCCTCCTCTGCAGGGCCGAGAGAAGCCTGGCTTCCGGTGCCCTGCCTTCTGTGGTTCCGTCTCCCCCATTTCATCTGTTCTGTAAGCCCCGTCCTCTGCATAGCTCTCACTATGGCCTTGGTCTCTGGACCCCTCATTCTCTGTAATGAAAACCCCACTCTGGCACTCCACTAGTTATGCCTGAGCAGACACCGTGCATTCTGCGCCTGTATTTCCTCATCTGTAAAATGGGAATAACATGAATCCCTACCTCAACTGGGGAAATGAGTGCAAAGGACTCAGTGCAGAGGCACTGGGTAAGAGTTCAGTCAGTGACACAGTCATCACGCTGGTTTTTCTGTGGAGCTCCTGATGTTTCTCTTTCTTCTTTTCCCACATCCAATCTGAGTCTGAGATGCATAGATAGAAGCTTCTAGGCTCTCAGAAAGGCCTTGAGAGCTACTCAGGGCCAGGATCCCTCAAGAATGGGTCAGGCTCACATAGACAACTGGCAATGGGCTCAGGACTTTGACTGCAGTGGAGCCTGCAGGGAGTGCCTTTCCTCCCAAGGCTCCTCCCTACCCTGACATTTCCCCTCAGCCAGCTCTGTACATTGTCCAAGGCTCTCTGAGTTCTGTTTGCTGGGCTGCAGCTTGGCAGTCATTGTTCCCAGGCCCACAGACGCAGGGGTGAGGACTACAGGGCGGAGAGAGCCAGCCCAACCCTGCAACATTCTCCTCCTCTGAACTTCACAGCAGTTTCCCGCCCACCTCATCTGCTCCCACCTAGCACTGCAGAAAATCATCTCCGGAAAGAGTGGGAAGAAGAGAACCACTCTGAATGAGGCCCTAGTGAAGCACATTGGAGAATTTAAGGACCAAAAGGGACTTTACTCCTCCTCTGTTTTGTAGAGGAGGAAGCAGAAGCCCAGGGAAGTTAAGTGACCTGCTTTTGGACACACAGCATTACTGTGGGGCAGAGCCAGAGCCCTGGCCTTGAGAACCCGGCTCACGTTCCTCTGTCCTTCCTGCTCCTGAGCACATTCATTCGGTGATTCCATGGGCATTGCTTTAAGAATCTTCTATGCACCAGAGCCTATGCTCAGGGTGAATGCATATAGGCCCTTCTCCATAGGAGCTTAGAGTCAAGCAAGCACATAACTGCAGTGCAAGAGTGTTCTAAGTGGGGGGTGGCCTAGGCCAACAGGAGCACAGAGGAAGGAGGTACAGGAGGGCATTGTGGGTGAGAAGGCCTGTGGTAGGCTTTGAATCAGAATGAGGACACTAGGGAGATGATGGGTCCTCGTGGCACAGTGCCTTATTCACATAACTGGGGATGGGCCCTCTAACTCCCAGCTTCACTATGGCCTCTGGGCCCCTGGGACCCCTGCTAGCCATGTTCTCCATCAACCCAGAAGCCAGAACCTTTGGAGAATGCATGGAATTGTATATTTGCTCCAGATTTGACTATTTTGATTTTTTAAATAGGTGTTTAAAATAACCTTTGATTTTTTTCCTATTTGTGGAAACAGTACTTTCTCAGCACTACATTTTATACCCATGAAAAACTGAATTAATGATACAGACGTTGCCCTGATCCAGCCGTGACTGTTTCTGCACAAGTGTGTTCCTGCTGGAATCCTTCCCTGAGTTCCAGCTGTTGGCAATTGTAAGCCCTGGGAGAGCCAGAACAGGAGTTTCTGCCTGCCTGGGGTTGGTGGCCCTCGTGTCTCCTTTCTCTCTTCCTCCATCCAGTTTTCAATCTTACCTCCAGCCTCACAGCCATTCTGACCAGCTCAAGGGTTTCTGCTGCCAAAGCCAGCTCGAGGGCATGACAGACTGGCAGGAGTGCGCAACATTTTCTTCTTCAAGTATTGACTTTAATCTTTATTTTTC
Organism: Galagoides demidoff; assembly: GCA_963574575.1. NCBI lineage: Eukaryota > Metazoa > Chordata > Mammalia > Primates > Galagidae > Galagoides > Galagoides demidoff. The sequence goes on from CAUYQV010022870.1 coordinate 61,205, forward strand.
AATCACAGGGAAAAATTATAGCCATTGTAAAAACTCAAATATAAACAAACAAAAAAAGAGTAATAAAATCATCTCATTCAATCACCCAAAGATGGTAATAGGTGATTTTTATTTGGCACTTACTCAATGTCAGGAATCTTTCTTAACAAACGATCTGATGGCTTGGCGCCTGTGGCTCAATCGGCTAAGGCGCCAGCCACGTACAACTGCGGGTTCGAATCCCCAGCCCGGGCCCGCCAAACAACAATGATGGCTGCAACCAAAAAATGGCTGGGCGTTGTGGCGGGCGCCTGTGGTCCCAGCTACTTGAGAGGCAGAGGCAGGAGACTCGCTTGAGCCCAGGAGTTGGAGGTTGCTGTGAGCTGTGATGCCATGGCACTCTACCCAGGGGGATAGCTTGAGGCTCTGTCTCAAAAACAAACAAACAAACAAAAAAAAAAGATCTAATGATCTACCTGTTTATTTTCTATCTACCTAAATATCAACTTAATTCCCATAGCAACCCCATGAGGGAGTTATTATCACTACAGCCATTTTGCAGATGAGGGAAACTGAGGCATAGAGCAATTAAAGTCATTTGTGTTTAGGTATGTTGCCAGGAGCAAACCTAGAGATTTGAATTTAATCACTATGTAGGATTCCCTTGGAAACACTGCTGGTAACATTGTGGTCCATTTTCTTCCTGTTCTTTTTTTGCTACATGAAAGCATTAAAACTATATATTGATTTAAGTGGTATTGTATTATACTCAATTTTATGACCATATTTTTTACTTAAAAATATATAATCATTACTAGATTATAGCATCAAATCATCTTCCAAACCATTATTTTAATTGGCTGCATAATATTTCATGAATGAGAAAATATCATAATTTACCCCCAAATCTCCTGTTTTAAATATTTCTAGGTTGTTCCTAATTTCTTGTTATTATTAGCAATGCCACGATAGACATCCTTATAGGTAATCAAGACTTCCTTAGTACAAGCTAACTGCCACGCACAGGGCTTGAAAGGTTGGTTCCAAGGGCTTTTAGAATGTTAAGGCTTTTGACACATGTCATTCACTTGCCTCCAGGAAGGCTGGATGCTGGTCTAATTCCTCTGGCAGCACATGAGAAGTGCCAGCTTCCCAGCACTGTAGGAAGATAAACACCAGCAGCGGAGCAGAGTCTGGCTTGGAAAGGGAATGGAGCCAGGGTTACAGAACCATGCAGGTGGATGGGTGGGGGCATCTGTAGAGTGGGAGGAGAGGGGGCAAAGCAACCTGGGTGGCTGCAGGGTGGGTGGAATGGCTCTGCAGGGCTGGGCATGGCTGGATGAGCTGAAGCAGCTTATCTGCTCCATGCTCTGTTTTGACACCTGATAGCACCAGGCATTCAACAATTTTCTAGGAAAATACACCAGCTGTATATTTTTGTGGGGGTGATTTAAAAAAGGTGGGGTGTTTTATTTTGATTACTTCCCACAAGTAACTATTAACAACCAAGTGATGTTTCAAGGTCAGTGCATAACCAGTCCCTGCTGAGGTCAGATTGTCGCCTGTGTTGGAGCACGTTAAGTGCCACAGAAGCAATGTGGATACCAGGAGCTCAGGAGTGGGGCAGAGTGGGCTTGAGGAGCAGCTTCTGAGAGAACCGGGGTTTTGAGCTCAACCTGGAGCAGGCAGAGGGCAAAGACAGCCAAGAGAGAGCTTTCCCATTCAGATACCCTGAGTCCAAATTTGAGCTCCACCCTTTCTAACTGAGTGAACTTGGTCAAGTTTCCCAAGCTCCTGCTTCCATGGCCTGGCTAGTAAATGGTGACACTAGTAGCAATAGGTCAGTTATTGAGAGCACTAAATGAGGTGACTCAGGAGAATGGCCCATTGTAGGTCCTTAGGAACCTTAGAAGCAGTTAGGATTTTGAGAAGTGGCTGTGTCTGCAAGGAGAGCGAGGGCCAGAGGGCATTCTGGGGACAGCAGAAAAGCTCCAGTCCTACTTGCAAGACAATGAAAGAGAGAGGAGAGACTAGGAAATGAAGTTATGGAAGGAAAATAAAAGAAAAAACCAGGAGCTCCTTGTCCTAGCACCTTTTGTGTGGTCACAGGAGTGGGGACTGTCCCTTGGAGGCCAGGCGGTGGGAGCTGTGGGAGCTCTGAGCAAGGACAAGGTGGATCTGGAGGGGGCAGGGCAGCCCTGCAGCACTGGGAAGAGACAGGAGAGCTGGGTGGAAATCACTGGGCCTTGGGGCTGATGGAAGGAAAAGAAACCTTCTGGGGGTAGCATGGGGGTGGAACGTGAGTCCAGGGCCTGGCACTGTCCCAGGTCCCAGCACTTGGCATCACCCTACCTACCTGTCCCACATCTGTGCGGGTTGAGTAGTGAGGGGGCCTTCCCTGGCTGGGAGAGAACATTCCCCTGTCCCACACCCCAGGGCAGCCTTGCTGAATTTCTCTCCCTTGCCATTTTCATCTCCTCCTACGCAGCGCCTGTGCTATCTCACTTCTGGCGTCTTTGCTGTCAGTGAGCGGAAGTGAGGGGTGTCAGGGTGCGAGCCACGGCAGATCCACTTTGCGGGTTGGGGGTAAAATCATGCCTGATCATCCTCCTTCCCACCTCCCACCACCCACCAAGCCCCTCACCCACTTAAAGCCACATCCTATGTAAACGGGCCCTGGAATGGGTGAAAGACTGGGGAAGGATCCATCCCTCCTTTCATTCATGACTCTTGGCTTCCAAAGAGAGCCTGGCTGAGTTAAGCTTCAGGAGGCCCAGGCCATGTGGGGTCTCCCTGAGATGCAGGCTTAGTTGTGGGGCATAGGCTTGACTTTTGTGGCTCCTACTGGTGAGCAACCCAGCAGGGCTCAGCTGCGCACCCGCACTAGAGTGTGGGGGCCAGGGCCCTAGTGGCTGCACCCCACCCCTCCCCTCACGGCCCGCAGCAGCCCTCTGGAGATGTGTTCTGTCACTGCTGTGTGCTGACTGTTCCAGACAGAGCACAGGGGAGGCTGTGGGGGCGCCTGGCGCACCAGGCACAGGCAGGCAGCTCCTGCTTGCCAGTGCCTGCCTTTTCTGGAAGCCCACGCAGCCACTTCTGGCTGGGCTATGGGGGCCCGATTTCCTGTTTGGAGGAAGCAGCCTGGTGCCCCTGCCACAGGGCCTGCAGAATAAAAACAGGGCACATCTGGGCATGTGTATCCACTGAGCAGGGGGAACAAGGGCACGGATGACCCTCTGCTGTGGTCTTGAGGTAGGCCATCTGGCTTTAGGCTGCAGCTAACTCCACCTGCTCAGGACCCCAGCTCAATTCTGTTTGGCTTTGGAAAGCACCATGTGATTAGCTTAATCCCTGGTCTATCCCTCATACTGTATTGTTCAGATCAATGGCACAGTAGTTTGACCTTCCAGAGTTCACATTGACCTTTGGTGGAAAGAAGCCACAGCCTAAAAGGTAGTGTTGCTTGGGCTCAGACGTGAGGTCAGGCGCTGCACAAGTGTGACTATGGAAGGAGACCTATTTCACATCAGAGAAGTTGTAGCTTTATGTATTTATTATTAAAATTATCCAACAGATGGCAGTAAAGTGTCTTGAGGAAGGGATTCCTTTTTTCTAATTTGCAAAGGCCCTGCACAGGCTAATGGTAGCCCTGCTGAAAGGCCAGAGAGAAATTGGTTCTAGTGAGAATTTTATAACAGATAGTATGCCAAATGTGTACATCATAGGCCAACTCTAGAGCTAGGTGGGTGGCAGTTCCCATAATCACTAGGCTTGTGTCTCCCATGCCTGCTCAGGAAGAAGGGTGAGCTTGCTAGCCTCTCCTCCAGCCTGACCTTCACCTCTCTTTCAATCTCTGCTCCTCACTGGCTCTCAGCCAGGCTGGGAGCTAAAGGCACAAGCCTGAGGTCACAGAACTGGTGCTGCCCTCTATCCCCACTGTTGGGAAACCCCAGACCAGGCCTCTTCTTTTTCAGACTCAGGGGGCCACCAGGCCAGCCCAGCTGCACAGCATTGTGGGGGCAGAGAAGGTTGACTGTGCTTATCCACGCTGAGCACAGGACTTGCTTCACCCCAGCAGAAAGAGGGGATGGCTCCCCAGTCTGCAGAGCCTTGAGCTGCTTAGCTAGTGGTTAGCATGTGCTGTTGTTATTCTGCAGCTAGTAGCTGCTGACCACCCAGCTCAGGCCACAGGGAGCAGAGCTGCCTGTGGTCCCCTCTCTAGAGACAGCTCCTGAGAGCACAAGACATCTCATAACTATTACCTGAAGGCCAAACCTGGCCTCTCCCCTGTTTTTGTATGGACTAGAAGCTAAGAATGGTTTTCACATTTTTTTGATGGTTGAAAAGAAATCCAAAGAAGATAATCTTTTGTGGCACATAACAATTATATAAAATTCAAGCATCAGTGCCCATAAATTGCATCTTGTTGGAATATAACTGAGTCCAAGCTTGTACTCACTCATGCAGGATAGCCAATAAATTGGGAGACAAGGTATTGGGACAAGGAAAGTGACATTTAGAGAGCCATGGAACAGAGAATATGGAGGACTAGTGTCTTAAGTTCATCTTAAGTTAGTATGAACTTTAGTTTCCTTTTTATCTGAAGAGATGGGGGAAGAGAGGCATCGGGTTGCAAGAGGTAACTGAGGACCGCAGACATCTGGGTGTCAGTGAGGGTCTGAGGATGTTGTAAAATTTGTTTGTTCTTGGTTGGTTAACTTTGGAGGGCTCAGGTTGCAGCATTCCTGTAAATCTTTAACATAGTGTCTTTACTTATGTGTACGCCTTCCTCATCTACCCTGGAGTTAGTCTTGGGAAAGGGACAGTTGTCATCTTTCGTCTACCCTGCATACAGAGCTAAGCAGATGCTTATAGAACCTAAGGGCTATTACCACGGGGGTCAGGAGCAAAACGGAGCTGTTATGCCAAGTGTCCTTCCACATTACAGGAACACAGCCACGTGTTGCTACAACAGCAGAGTTGAGTAGTTGCAACAGAGACTGGATGGGCCACAAGACTAAAATATTTTTTATCTGGTACTTCTCCAAACAAGTTTTCTGACTCTGGTGTAGGGCACGGGAGGCCTGGGGTATCCTGGGAAGAGCCCTGGATTCAAAGACGGGGCACCAGGCTCTGAGCCCCACTTGTATCATTTAGCACCTGCGTGCCCTTGAGCAAGCCACTTCTAAGCCTCTGTTTCCTTATCTGTAAGTGAGAATGTCAACAGTACCCGGGCTGCCTAGAATACGTGGCTGTCGGAGGATGAAATGAAATGACGTCTAGGATGTGGAAGAGGCTTGTGAAGTGCAAATGCCTGATGAACCGGCAGCACCTTTTGCCCTAGAAAGTGAATCAACCACGTCCTTTTCCTAGAGCAAAGGTGGCCGTCCCCCACATGGATTCTCTTTGAATCCTTTTTTCCCATTGTCTTTTTTCCCATTTCTCTGCTTCCTTTAGCCTTTGGGCAGGGTGTTTTTTATTGGCCCTTCACTTTCTCTCTGGCCAGCTCCCTGTGACCAGGGCAGGGGCCCCATTCCTTACGTCATCAGTCTCTTCTCTTACAGAGTGTCAATCCAAGAGGTGAGTTCAAAGTGCGAAAACCCACTTGTGACCAGCGCTGCATGTTTGTACTCACTGAAATCTAGTCACTCCTATGCCCGTGTGGGAGGAATGTTTGATGAACTTGCTGATGGTTTACCAACAGCCAGAGTGCAGAGCTCTGCTTTCATCAGCCTGAGCTTGGTCAGTATAGGCCCTGAGCACAAGGCCAGGTTGAACTGGGCACCAGACCTTGCTTAGAAAAATAGCAAATTGGAAAGTATGGGGTTCTGCTTAAAGAGGGAATGTGGAAAAAAGAAGAAAAGTAATATAATGAACCTCATTGTCCATTTATGGAGCTTTTTTCTTGTGACACCTTTTAAAGGATGGTTTTTTAAGGCTCACCTGTCTATTCCCACTGCAGTTCTCATTCCCGCTGCAGTGTGATTGGCGGTCACTTGTCACGCTGGCATCCTATTCTCCACTCAGCCAACCACATGGGGACTCGGAGCTCCATCTGCCGTAGGAAGTTCTGCAGATGCTAGAGGACAATCTGCCCTTGTTCCAGAATTGACTCCCTCCTGCACTCTGTCCACCTGACTTCCTGTCCTTGGGTGAGGGTCCCAGGTTCACCTCAGCCAGAAAGCCTGGAAGCTTTCCACCTCAACTCTGGCCTCTTGATCCCTGGCCCTTGGCCTGCCTCTCAGCTCTCAAGGTGCCCTCTTTGGCGTAATGTTCTGCTTTCTAGACTTTCCCTGGACATGGATGCTGTGTGTCCCCAAGGCCCTGCTCAGGATCCTGCCTCCCCTGTCTTCTAAGATGCTTCCTTGGTCTCTTGGCTTTCAGTCTGCAGGGCTGCCTTCTTGGTCAAACGTCACAGCATTGCAGATTAAAAAGGAGGCTTAGTGTTCCCACGTCCTCTCACTATAGCATTCTTCCTGCAGTGTCCCTGGCAGATGGCTCCCCACCAATGAGCTTGGCACATAGTAACTGCTTAGGTGTCTCTAGGGATGGGACGCTCACTCCTCCAAGGGTATCCCATTCCTTTGTTGGATAGTCCTAGATACTAAAAAATCTTTCCTTTTGTGAGCTAAAATTTCCTTCTACAATTCAACCCACTAATTCTAGTTCTGCCTTCTGGAATGATTTGGAATATTGGCTACTTCTTCCACAAATGCTTCCCATCCACTTTCATCCTTTCTCCTGCTTCACTGTGCCAGTTCCCCCTGGAGTCCCAATGCCCTTCCAACAGAATGATGCACAGCAATGGTCATCAGAGCCTCCCCATCCCCACCCATCCACCCCAGCATCACCAGCCTAGGCACCCTGAGTATCTTTCCATCCTGAAGATGGGTTTTGTCTCTGTGGGAAGTGAGCCCTGGACTAGAGGTGGGAAAGTCTGTGAACTAAGACAAATGTTCTCAGAGGCCCTGCCAGCTGGGGAGGGAAGAACCCAACCCTGGCAGGAGACCTCTAGAACAAAGCAGATGATAAGAGCAGAATCAGCTGGCCATGGCCAAGGGCCTCCTGGTCCTTACAAACAATATGACTCAGAAACTCTAGGAGGGAAACCTGGAAATCTGCCTTTTAACACCTGCCAAACATTACTGCCAGGTAGTCTAAGTGCAGCCCAAGTTTTGAACTCCTAACCTCAGGCTTGCCTAGGCCTGACCTTTTCTGAAGGCATCAGTCTCAGCAGATCTTTGTGGTTGAGTGAGAGCATGTGGCAAGACACCAAAATCATTGACACAGATGATACAGCAAAACTGAGGAACACAGAAGAGAAAGACCCCTGAGTTCTAGAGGAAGGAGTTAGAGAAGGATCCAGGAAGGAGATGGGCAGAGGGGCTGGGGCTCTGGCCCTCAATTAGAATAGCTCCAGTTTTTACCAGCTTCACACATTGGGTGTAAAGCATCTGAAGAAAGGATTCTGCCACACAAAAAACAGAAAGCCACTGTAGGAAGGGAAAAGTGAACGGAGATGTCTCAGCCCCTGGAAAAGCTGGAGGAATCTCCTGCCCCTGACTATACCCCAGCCCCTGGCCTTTGCTCCCCACCCTCTTAGGAGGCATCATATGGGGAACCTTGGGCAGGGTGCATCATGTCCTTGAGTTTGCATTGAGTCCCATCCCCCTTGAGGACATGGCTGAGGCTGAGGCATTTGGGGGATAACAGAGAATTAATTCTGTTCAATGAATAGAGCAAAGATACAGGAAGTGGATATAGGCCTTTAAACAAGGTAACCCCTAAACATGTATTTACTGGTCACCATTGGTTGATCTTATCTTTGCCGTGGTTATGGCTTTCACTATTTACATGTAAATTTGATTTTCATCTGCAGAATTCAATTTCTCCATTGAATTTATACACTGTGATGCAGTGTGAAAAATGGATAAGAAAAGGTAAAGGAGATGCAGGGGGCCAGTGAGAGGCATTTCAGTAGTTCAGAGGGGATATGCTATGAGTTGGTTCAGGTGGCATCTTGGGTCTGGGCTGATTCATGTGTCCCAAGGCAGTACGTTAATAGATAAGGAGAGACGGTCCCTCTACCTCAGATTTATTCAGTGCATACAGTGTAGCAATGACCACTTGGAACCAATGTTGAGTGACTTCTTTTTTGCTCTGTTATTGATTATAGTGATGCCAATTCATGCACTGCTGGGGGAAAACTGGATGGTTTAGAAGCTACTTTGGGGTCTGTGTTCTTCTCTTCTCAGGATCCTAAGAACTAGACTTTCTCTGTCCTTGTTCTCAGGTAACAAGTATGAAGTCAAGGTGTACACTGGTGATGTAATTGGTGCAGGGACAGATGCTGATGTCTTCATCAATATCTTTGGAGAGTATGGAGACACAGGTAATGGGTTTGAATCCTTCCTTTATAAACCATACACAGGACTGCTTCTTAGATGTGCCGTCCCACAATCCTGGCTGAGGAAGGGAGTTTGAGCCCTCTTTGAGTTCCTTTGTTGAGCACATCATGTCTTGTGATGTGGCTTGTCATGGCCTGTCCTGGGCTGTAGGATGTCCATTTGTGTTATAAAATCTATGTGTGTGATGTATTTTCAGAATAAAGTATGTCTGGTTTTTGAGTTGGTTGAAATTATCCAGCGTCCTAGACCATGAACATTCCCCAGCTGCACATCTCCAGGAGACTCATTCTCACTCTCTTTATGTCCCTAAACTCCATGCCCATGTTGAATTATACTTTGGGATGTGGTTGGGCTTGGCCTGACTCAATGCTGTGATCTGGGGCAGACCAGAATGGGATGGGAATTGAACTGGTTGGCTTCACTGGGGAAGCAGGAACTGAGAGCACAGACACAGTTGCAGGTGTTGGGTGAAAGTTCAGGTCAGGAACTGAGGAATCGAGACAGGTGGTTTTCTCCTGCTTCTGCCAATTTAGCAGAATAATACAGAATTCAGAAAAGCTGCAGAGACATGTGACTTTGGACACAATATATTAAAGAATTCAAAATGCATTGCTGAGCTTGTAAGGAAAAAAAGAGAAATCTCCAGGTGCCTGAAATGAAGAGGGAACTCAAAAGCAAAGTCTTAACTATGAATGAATGCTGCGGATCCTGGAAGAAGAGCACTTTCATGCTCAACAATCTAGAGGATGGGCTTTAATGCCCATGTGGGGTCAGAAAATGAGACCTTGGCCCTGCATGTGGCAAGAGATTTGAAATTAAAACTGCACATAAAGCCAGGGGCCCTGAAGGTTCATAGGAACATCTTCGGTGAAAAAATAGACCAAGAAAAAAAAAAAATCTGCTCATCACTATAGCAAACGTATCTTGGCAAGAACTCTAGACTTAAAAAAAAAGTTCTGAGAAATGTGTACCTTGGGCCTGCACAATATGTGGGCTTGAGGATTTTACACTACAGGAATGATTTGGAAACCCCTCTCTCCTAAGTACAGAGAATTGGTTCTGTGCCAGTAATACCCTTGGTTATTTGATAGAAGCATTTGCAAGACTGCATGAAATTCCTACAGATAAAGTATTGAAGATGAGTTCACTTTCCAAAACCACAGAACACTCAAGTATGGTATCGTTGTGACTAAGCATCAGTTGACACCACAAACACTAAGGTTAAATCCTCAAGAGTTTCAGATAATGGAGTAATTTGAGAAAGGCTAGTACTTAAATTGTTTAAACTGATTAAACACTTAAAATATATAACGGAAGGAAAAACAAAGCACCATGAAAACATAGCTAAGTTGGGGGGAAAATACCCAAACAGACATATCGGAAATGAAAATATAAGCCCTTCATGGGTGGGCTAAACAATACAATCAAGAATGATTACATAGAGAACTAGTGAACTATAAGATAGATTTGAGCAAAACACTCATGGGTAGCACAGAGATAAATGGTTGTAAAATGTAAATGAGAGGTCATGAGACATGGTAGTGTGAGAAGTTCTGATAGATACTGAACAGGAGTTCCAAAGACAGACAATATGGAGAATAGGCCAGAGGAAATAATCAAAGAGATAATGGCTGAAACTTTTCTAGACTTGGGCAAAGATATGCATCTTCAGATTAAAGTAGCAAATGAGTCATTGAACAGAATGAATTGAAACAAATTCACATTTAGATACACTGGGGTAAAACTAAAGGAAGAGAGAAAGATCTTAAAAGGAAGCGGATTTGTCAGATTACCTTCTGTAAAAACAACACTTATATGTGTATTGATGGTAAATTCCAATCAGCAAACTGTAGAGGTCATAAATCCATGGAATGATATTTTAATGTTGTGAGCAAGAATATATATCATCTCATAAATCTATACCAGTTAGGTTATCATTCCAGAGTGAGAGAAAAATTTACAAAGTTCTCATGCAGAAAAGTAGAAACAGAGTTTACCCTCCATAGGTTTATGCTTGAACAACCAAAAAAGGGTGTATTTTAAGAAAAAAGGAAATTGTACACAGAAGAAGTGAGAAACAAGAAACACAGGTGAACCAAAAATAGATAATTTATGTAACAAATCTAAGCAAGCATTGAATATGCAAAATAACTAATAATAGTTACTAATATCAGGGCATGAGAAAATGTGGATTCCAAATACTTAAAATTAGTAATATTTGGAAGGAAAGTGCATGATAAGAGTTGAAATGTAATAAAGGTCTTGGTCCTTGACCTTGGCCACACTCTCAGAAGAGTAAAGATAATGATTACTGTACACTTTAATAAGTCAAGTATGCATATTAAAAATTTAAAAGTAACCACCATAAAATAGAAATGTGTAACTTATCAACCAATACTTATAAACCAATAGAAGGAGTACAAGAAAACACTCCTCGGGAGGGTGACCGGAAAGATCACCTATATATCTGTCTAACAAGGGTACAAGTGAACTTTTCTAGAACTAGAATACAAATGTTTTAGATAAAATGACTAAGAAAATGACATGAAATTTATGTTAACCAGGTGGATGAAAGTGTTTCAAATTGTATATGAAAAAAAGTACAATGTACCCCATGTTTGAATTAATGTATACAGCTATCAATTAATAAAAATGGACTAAGATTCAATTTAAGGCAAATAAATTATTACGTTTTAAAAATGAGGAACATTTTATGAAATATAATATGGATACAGGATTTTTTTAATCAGACCTAAACAGAAAAATTTTATTTTTCAGGATCAGGTAAGTTTAGAAATCAGATTTTTAATTTTAGGCACAAAGATATTATAGGTTGTACTCTTTGAGTCCTAGTAAAGTTAGGAATAAAGCAGTTTTAAACATTTGGAAGGAAGGTTTTACTCTGAGTAGAAAGTACACACCTTAATTTTTTCAGATAAAAATGGTTGGTCTACTTGTAGTTCCTTGAGAATTCTCCAACCTTCTTTTCTTAGTTTGGATTCTAACCAGCAGTGTAGAATTGCTCCCTTCACTCAGCATCCCCATCGCCATCTGTGGTTTGGGGAAATTCTTGCCTAAAATCATGCTTTTCAGAAGGACACACACTAATCCAAAGTGTCCCCTCCAACTACTCTGTTAAGGTCTTCAATCTGGGCCAATATTCCCTTGCCCCAAGCACTCCAAGGCCAGGCACCACACATGTCTTCACAACCTCTACAATTCAGATCTACTGACACTGTCCTGACTAACCAATCCCAAAGGTTCTTGTCCTGACTGCCTCAGACCTCTGCACAGGGGTCACCGTAAACCTGTAACTTCATGTAGTCCCCTACTCCACATAACAATTGACCCACATTAGTACATTTGCTCTTGGAAACTGTGAATAGCACAATTTCTATATTTTCTATGTTTTCTTTTTCTTTTTAAAGAGAAAGACAATTACTTTGCTGCCCATGCTAGAGTGTCATTACATCAGCCTAGGTCACAGCCACCTCTAGCTCTTGGGTTTAAGGGATCCTCCTGCCTCAGCCTCTTCAGCAGCTGCAATGACTGGCAAGTGCCACAAGGCTTTGTTAGCTCTTCTATTTTACTAGAAACCAGGTGGGTAATCTGGAGTGAAGTTGTCTCCCTGTTTTTCAGGCTTGTCTCCAACACCTGAGTTCAGGAGATCAATCCCCGCTTGGCCTGCCAGATCAACCAAATAC
>CAUYQV010022872.1:0-12011 GCA_963574575.1 Galagoides demidoff
CGGGTGCCTGTGGTCCCAGCCACTTGGGAGGCGGAGGCAGGAGACTTGCTTGAGCCCAGGAGTTGGAGGTTGCTATGAGCTGTGATGCCATGGCACTCTATCCAGGGGGATAGCTTGAGGCTCCGTCTCAAAAAAAAAAAAAAAAAAGAATTTACAGATTTTCCTGAGATACCTCAGCTTCATGTTTACTGACCATGTCTACGAAAGAGTTGGGACCATATAAAAATTCCCAAAGTTAAGATTAAAAACAATTGATCTCACGGAGACAGAGTGTGGAGTGATGGTTATCAAAGACTGGCAAGGGTATGAGGAAGGGAGGATAAAGTGGGGATGGTTAATGGGAGGTGGTAAGAAATAACAACAATATTTGATAGCACAGCAAAGGGACTAGAGTCTACAATAAGTTAGAGTATACTTTAAAATAATGAAAAAGGTGGAATTGGAATATTCCTACCACAGAGCAATGTTAAATGGTTGAGATAAATGGATACCCCAATTGCCCTGATTTGATTAATGTACATTGTATGCCTGTCTCAAAACTTCACTCGTACCCTACAAACATATACAACCATTATGTTCCCTTAATAACTAAAAATTAAGAATTTTCTTAAAGCTCTCCAAAGGTTCTGATGTGGTGTCTGAAGTGGGTCTTAAGAATAGAATTCTCCTAGCAGGCAACTTATATAATTCTGGTAGTAGGTTAGCAGACAGCATTTTGAAAAACCCCACTCTAATAAGGGTATTCCAGGATAATTTAGCTATTATTAACACACGAAATTACCAGTGAAAGAATCAGTAGCACACAGGTGGTCAGATAGAAACAGAGAGACGGATTCAGGAAGAAAGTCACAGAATACCAGGTTGTAAGGGATTTTTCCATCCAAAAAAAATTTTTTTTCATCATCCCTGACAGATGGCCATTGTAAATACCTTCAGTGATGGGGAATTGCTGTCTTCAGGCAACACATGCTATTTTGGGTTAGAAATTGATATTAAAAGGGCAAATTCTAAGTTATTTGGAAGACTAAAGAAATAGGGATACTATTCAGGATGAATTACACATGGAAAACTTTCTAGATTTGATTGAACTACATAAAATATCAACATTAAATTCAAAACTAATTTGCAAGACTATTTGAACATTCAAATGTTGGATCTGCTACTTGATTCCACTAAAAAAGCCATGCTTTCTTTGGCTGCTGTAAAAATAAACCTTTTAATATATCTCTCATTCACATTTCCATGGTGCAACATTTCAACCACACATCTGGCAACACTTTCATCTCTCTATTTAGGCAGTGGCAAGTAAACAGAAAATATATATGTATGTGTGTATATATATATTCATGAGCATTTCAAAGTATTGGTTGTATGAATTTCATACTATATTTTGGTTACACACCAAAATATTCTGCAAATGCTCATGAATATTTTTAATGGTCCAAATCAAAGCATCTTCTTTTTTCTTTTCTTTTTTTTTTTTTGCAGTTTCTGGCCGGGGCTGGGTTTGAACCCACCACCTCCGGCATAGGGGGCTGGCGCACTACTTCTTTGAGCCAGAGGTGCAGCCCAAGCATCTTCAATGAATACATGGTTTCCTACAAATCCATTCCATCCCACTACTTTGTTGAAAACAATAGTGTTTATATTTTATATTTATCTTTATACAGTTGTTCCATCAAATGAGAAAACCAGTTATTAAACCATTTATTTGCTCCATAATGTTTTAGAAAAACTCACAAGCCCAGTGATTCCGGATGGCTTCCACCTGCGATTGATGCTTGGGCATGTTTTTTTTTTTTTTTTGAGACAGAGCCTCAAGCTGTCCCCCTGGGTAGAGTGCCATGGCTTCACTGCTCACAGCAACCTCCAACTCCTGGGCTCAAGCGAGTCTCCTGCCTCCACCTCCTAAGTAGCTGGGACCCCAGGTGCCTGCCACAACGCCTGGCTATTTTTTGGTTGCAGCCATTATTGTTGTTTGGCGGGTCCGGGCTGGATTCGAACCCGCCACCTTAGGTGTATGTGGCTGGCGCCTTAGCCACTTGAGCCACAGGCGCTGAGCCAGCATGTTTTTTTAAAAGGCTTCTGTAGCCCCTTCTATCACATCTATCTTGCCATGTTATTGGTACAAAACTGGAAAGTAGGTGGAGCTTCACACTTAAATATGGTCCTGGATTATCTTAATCTAATCTGCCAAAATACTGTGTGGAATAAGAAGTTTTCATAGCGTTGTCTGGATTTTGAGGAGGCTCAAAACTCTCTTACACTGACATTATGTCGCATAGATCCCAATGCTTCTTTGCAGTTCAGGATTCTAGCTGAGAATTAGAGTAGCCCCCATGTCCTCTTCCCCACTGAGCCACCACTAGAAGAAGGTGAACCCGGCGCTGTGCCTTGGGCAGTATTTGTTCCTCTGTGATAACTGGGCCCATAGGAAACCTTGTAGAAGTATTAGAGGAAGAAGGTTTCTATGACTACGTTAGCAATGTCACTCTCTCCAATTGGTTGTCCTTGGACGCTAAAGAGTATCCAGTAACAAATGAGTTGTTCCCTCCCCAAAGGTATCACTTGTGCTCAAGCTTGAGACAGAGAACAGCAGCTACTGACATTCAAGAGCTGCCCTAGTACCATCACGGACGCCTTGGGCCTCAACTGAACATCAACAATTCGCAGGGTGTCAGCATCAGACAAAGGTCACTCTGTGACCATGATGGAGCAAAACAGAAGTGGCACCGCTCCCTTATCACGTCTGAACACAGACAAAACACGGACAATGTCCAAGCCACAAAATACCAAAACACCAAACATCCCCCTCTGTTTGCCGAATGAGATTGCTGCTTCTTTACCATTTACGGCTTCGTGTTAACACTCTAGCCTGCCCTCCTGTGGACAAGTTTTCCTGGGATACACAATCACGGAATTGTTCTTGCTTTCTGACAGGACCTCGGGCAGAGCCAGCCCCTACACTCTTGGACCCTCTTCTAAATTACAAGAGCAAAGTCTGAGTTTTGTGAATTCTTTCTGGCGACCCCTTTCTGAGGTGCTCTGCGGTTCTCCGTGATGTACAGCAGAGAGCCCAGTGTATTCAGCCACAGTGTATATGCCTGGTGTTTTTTTGAGTGAAGGGCACTAACAAGCCAGTTTCAGAAGCCAAAATAGACAGTCCTTAAAAAAGCTGAAAGAATTTCTATCCTCAACATGCTCGCTAAGATTCTGATATAAATAAACTCTGCCTTGAGCTTATTTTCTCACAGGGCAGGTCTGTGGCCAAAGAACCTTTAGTTCTGTCCTTCAGAAGAACTACTTCTGGGAGGAATAGACAAGTGGCCCATCTGTCATCTGTTTACTAGAGGTAGAGGCATGTTTTCAAGGAATGTGATTCAGCACAATAGCTCTATACTCTGGCCACAGTGAACTTGGTGGTCGCTGGTGCCAGATGTTTACCTACAGCTGAGTTGACGTGAACTTCAGAAGAAAGACAACTGAATTCATGTGGCATTGACGTTGCTCTGAGTTTTTCTTTTCTCAGATCTTGCCTTTATTAGGTATGTTTATCTCTTGATTATTATTTCTTCCTTTGGCACATGTCATGGTCTGGTTTTTAAATATGAAAACTTAAGTTGCCTGTTGTGCAAAACGATATGAAACAGTCCTGTAAAAGGTGGAGTACATTTACATAAGTCTCAATGATTTGTAGATTAAAAGTTTCCAATTATAGCGTGTAACTTTTGCCATTTTGAAAAATGACTACTAGTCTTTGTAAAGTGCCCACATTGTATGCTGTCATCTGTCTCTCTCAAAAACAGACGCAGACTTTTTTCCTAAAAAGCTTATTCCTATAAAAACTTCCATATAAGAAAACAGTAATAACACCTAAAAACTATGGCCATCAACTATAAATACTATTTGAATAAAGATACTATTCAAAAAAATTTTTAACACATTATTTCTGATCCTCACAAAATACACAAAAGGTGTATAGAATATATATATATATATATCTCATTCCTCAGGTCTTAGAGACAAGCATGTGTGTGACAGAAAGTAAATGGCTGCAAACATATATTAAAGGGTGGAAGTAAAACTCAAAAATTCTTATGTCCAACCTGATAAGTTGAGGGATGAGTGTGTGTATCTGTCCCCTACTCTATCATGGAATTAATATTTTTTCAAGAGCAATTCCTTTTAGGCAAAATTATGTTTAACACTGACTGTTCCTGGTGTTGTAACAGCTCGTTTAATGCATGTCTCTGTATGCCCAAACACACACGCAGTCAAAACTTGCTGTGGATTTTTATCACCCTGCAAGTTTGGAAAAGGACTTAGCCCTAAAATAAATTTGTTTGAGAAAATGGAGCTTAAACATGTGATAGTTATGATACAGGATGTTTTGTTGTCTCTGCCCCCTCAAATATTTTAAAATGGCTTTGGCTGTATGAATTTAATATCACCACTCAGAGCTTAAAATCTCCTCGAGACACATTCCCCCCCACCCCCCGCCCGTAGGAGTCTTGAGTATATTGTCTCTAAATCAATCCAAGGACTTCAGAGAGAAATGAAGAGAATTTTGAAATGATAACATGGATTAAAGCAAAAATTCCTTTTTCTTTCCTGTCCCCTCTCTCTTATTCTCTCTCCCTCACTCTTTTCTGTTTGCCTTTTTTTCAATTAATGTTTATCAGCTACCTAACACTCTATGAAAACGTCCTTAAGGGCTGGGGATCCAGAATGCTTAGGTACAAAAGGACATTCCACCAGTGCTCCTGCCTGCCCTGAGTTATCCTTTTCCCTTTTATTACATTGCATCACTATCTTCATGCTATTATTAAAAAATTGTCACATGCTTATTTTTATCAAATTGCATGATACCATGTAAACATACTACTCCCTTGTTTGCTGATACAATGATCTTTTAAACATCAAAGGTTTCAAATTACTTAAAATTTTTTAGACAATGAGACGTTTAGCCCATGAGACATCTCTAATTTTGAAACACAATGCAACTTCATCAGCCACATAAAAAATATTCATTTGTTCATGTTTACTATTTTTGTATTCTGCTCATTCAAATCCAAAGCCATGTAACACTGGAAGCCATTTATATAAGAATCATTTCCAAAATCCCACCCATGTTGTTGCGCCAGGAAATAAGTGGATTTTAGGGGAATTTATTTTTCAAGCGCCTCTTTCAGAGGTGGGGCTCAGAGAGCTCCTGAAGCTGCAACAGTTTACCAGAAGGAGTCAGGCCATAAAGAAAGAAGTGCTAGCACTGGGTGGGGCTGAATAGTTTGCATCTTTTCCCACTGTTTCTCGCTGGTATCATTTCCATGAAAAGCAAGAATCTGAACATTTATGCCAGGGTAAGAAATGCTCCAGACTGCTTTGTGTGCCCAACACCCCCCACCCCATCATATCATTAGCTGTTTATTTTTAATCATTAAAAGAACTACCACCCTGATGTCTGGGCAAACTGCAAAGCAGCTGAGTAAACCAAGCAATATCACACAGGGTAGGATATTCTCCTGTCAAAACAGCCTTTTCTCCTTAGGAAAAATACACTGAGCATGGAAGCAAAGGCATTTGCTGTCCAGCCATCTCAAGATCAACACCAAGCAAACACATCTGGCCCCAAACCTGCCTTTGCCTCACAATGCACCTTGCTTAACAATCTTCTTTTCAAACTCACTCACTGTAAAAATAAGACGACTCTCTCTGGACCCAGTTAACATCAGAGCATCCATCAGGGGCTCCAGTCATCAATAATCCGCATGCTGAACACACCTTATCTCTGTCCACTTCACCAGGCTCTGGTCAATGTATCCATTATGAACCCTGCTTCCTTTACTATGCTCAGAAGGCAGCAGTTTGCACCTGCCTCTTTAAAAAGCAAGGCTTGGCACTGCTATAGTCTATAGCTACTCAAAATGCTCCCCGGTTTCCATAGCCTCACTGATGTGACAGGCTCGCACACACGTATTTATATACAAGCATTCCTAATTCTGACCATTTACCTTTTTGGGTCTTTTTCTTCTCTGACTACTGCCGTTGAACTTCTCTCCACTGTCGCTTTTCTGAGCTGCGTCTTCGTTTATCATTTTGAACAGTTTCGGAAGAAAACAGCTCTGCCATCAAAGCCTGCCGCCTGTGCAGACCACTAGCAAGTGTGCACTTACTGGAGGAAGGCAGGAGGAGGAGGGGTGGGGAAGGGGCGCGCACTGGGAGGGTAAGGACGGTGACGTTGCCATGGCAGCAGCTGCCACAACTGTTTATCTGACTGCATTGTTAAATCTGATTCAACCAATTACCATCGGGGACCAGTTACAATGAAGAAAGCCTTGAAAACAGAATGCCAGGGACTCAGATGATTTGGAGACTCTGCTGGTTGGTTTCTGACACACCCTTGATACGATCAGCTCTCAACCCACACACAAAACCCGTGCTTAATTTTCTTCCCGCAGGTACTCCAACACAGACAGACACCGTGCAGGAGAAGCAAACTACAATGTTCTTGAATGTGTCTCTGAACCCGAAGAGGTACCTTTCAGCCGTTCAAGAAGCCACTTACGGAAAAGCATTGGCTACAGTGAATACGAGAAAGCTACGTTTTTAAGATGCTAGTCAGTTGATTTAAAATTATAATCCTTTAAAATTCTGCTTGAGAAAGACTCCTGTTCTAAAACCTTGAGAGCAGCTTCTCCCTCCATCAGGTAATACAGACCACTCCCTCCCTCCGTGCCCTCTCTGCACCGTCTGACGGAGCACCTGTAACACCACATTGCACTACTGCACAGCTACTCAACTGGTTTTTCTTAATAGGCAGAGAGTGACTTCAGTCCGGGAATAGAGTGTGTGTGTGCCCGTGACTGTATGTGTGTGTTGTGGGTGTGTGTGTCTGCACGGGGAGAAATCATTGCATTTTCCAGAACCAAGCAGGATTCATGATGCATTAAAGGCAGCTACTCAAGGTTTGAGAAATATGTAAGACACAAGGGGTAGTACTAACATAAGGAACCAAGGGCATTGGAACATTTGATAACTGATCTTAAAAATGTTCTTAACCTAATATTCTCTATTGACTGATAAATAAAACACAATCCCTGCTGTAAGAAGTGTATAATATAAAGTTCTGGACTTCTTGATAAGAAAAAAAAAAGGGTTGTTTTTAGAGCCAGAAACCCAGTTTCACGTATTGGATCATGGTGGCCACGTTTGTATATTTAAACATATGAAATGGTGAATGCAAGCCCAGTGTGTTTATAGCAATGCACATATCCCTTTTCCTAGAAATCCTTATCCACTTGCCTAGAGGATGACTGTAATGTATAAAAATACTTAGAAATATTAAGCATTACTTAGTAATGATAGAGTTAAGATTAAGCCAATGAGATAATGTAAATCCATGTACTCTGAGAAGTGAAAGCATCTATGTAGATGTGCTGCTATTGTTAATCTTGTTATTATTACAAAATGTAGATGGTTTGTACTCAGAAAAGCCTGCCTTACTGGTATTTCTCACATGAAAATGACTGCCCCTGCTGGGAACTACCTTTCTATCAGACATAGCAACAAAAATCAACTGTCTTTGCCCAGGGCTGTTAGGATAGCGTGTTCTCTCTCTCTCTCTGCCTTAGCACCCCGAGACCCTTGCCACATCCTCCTCTAGAGCCTGCCCTGTCTTTCTGCTTCCCACTCCCTCCACCCTCCTTCCATTTCAACACACACTCTACCAATTCTGTCCTCCTACCAAGACTCAGTGATACCCCCAAGGGATCACTGCAGCAAAACACTGCAAGGACGTCTACAAAAGTTTCCAGAAGCCTAACTCCCCTTGTTTTCCAAGCCCTCACCCAAATCCCCGTGATCTCCCCCACACTCCGACTTTCCTCCCACAAACCCCTCACTCATTCCCTCCCTTCACCCCATTCTGCACCCCTTACTCAACCTTTCTTGAGAGCAGCCTCGATCTGGACACCGGATTCATTTACTCAGTGCATATTTAGTAAATGCCTGTGAAGTTCCAGTCATGGTAAGCACTAAGGACCCATTCTCCTAAGCACCAGGTATACAGTGATGAACAAATAGGCAAAGTTTTGCATTTTCGGTGCTTCTATTCCAACAGAGAAACTAGGTGGTTAAAAATAATAATAACAGGCTCGGCGCCTGTGGCTCAATCGGCTAAGGCGCCAGCCACGTACACCTAAGGTGGCGGGTTCGAATCCCCAGCCCGGGCCCGCCAAACAACAATGATGGCTGCAGCCAAAAAATGGCCAGGCGTTGTGGCAGGCGCCTGTGGTCCCAGGTACTTGGGAGGCGGAGGCAGGAGACTCACTTGAGCCCAGGCGTTGGAGGTTGCTGTGAGCTGTGATGCCATGGCACTCTTCCCAGGGGGATAGCTTGAGGCTCCATCTCAAAAAAAAAAACCCAAAACAAACAAAAATAATAATAATAGTGGTAAGCACTATGGGGAAATAAATTAGAATAAGAAGTGACGGAGAGAGGTGCTATTTTATACAGGGCACCTGGAAATGCTCTCTAGAAATCTGAATGAAGCGAGAGACCAAGTCAAGCAATTATCTGAAGGAAGAATATTCTAGGCAAAGAGAACAGCAGTTAAAGGTCCTGAGATGAGGAATTTGGGGCAAAAATATTGAGGAAACTATGCTGCCACCAAAAGAAACAATTGGACCTAGAGAGGAGATACGCTGTTGACATTCTTCATTCTCAGCGGCAGTCAGATTGTAGTTTTAATCAAGGGCTTCGGTAACCAGTTAATAATGTAATCATTGACTGTGCATCACCTCTGCGATTTAAATTGAAAACAAATAAACTTCCTATTTCACCAGTTTGTGAATTAGTAACTCCTGATTACATTCAGATGGCCTCTGACAACAGTGTCTTCTCTGCCAACATTCAACTATGTAATATTTGTCCCTAAATACTCAGATGTAGGCCTCTAACTTTGACCATCTGCCGTAACCTCTGGCCACCTGGTGTTTGTCTTTGTGCTGCTATAGCAAAATACCTGAAACTGTGCGAACTATAAATAAAAGAGATTTTTTTTTTCACAGTGCTAGAGACTGGGAAGTCTAAGATGGAGGCACCAGCAAGTTCATTGTCTGGTAAGGCCCAGTCTTTTCTTCCAAGGTGGGGCGCTGAACACTGCACAGAGCAGAGGAGCAGAAGGGGAAAAAAGAGGACCTGGCTGGTTCCCTCCAGCTCTTTTATGAGGTCACTTATCCTGTTCATGAAGTCCGCATCTTCATGACTTAATTGCCCTCTAAAGGCCCCAGCCCAAATGCAATCACAATAGAGGTTACGTTTCAATAAGAATTTTCCAGGGGACACAAACATTCAAAATACAGCAGTGTTGTTCTGGAATAGTAATATATTTAAACTTTTACACGACACATGTTCTTTACAGAATGAACAGTGTTGCAAAAATTCCCGCATAATCACATGGATAGAAACATGTACATTCAATGAAAATCTCAGCCAGTATATAAAGTGAACAGGTGCTGGTAGTGTGACATCAATCACAACATCAGAAACTCTTCACTTTCTATTCTAATAGCACAGATTCCGGTGGGCATGTCCCTGGCTGGATGCTAAGCCCCTTGGGGGTGGGATTAATGTCTATCAAGACTTGTAACTGCCTAATACAGGGCATGGCGCAAAGGCAGCATCTAGGAGCTATTTCCAAATACAGTAAAGAAACAGTTTCAGTACTTAGTTTATACTACGGTTAAACTTCCAGGGAGTAAATTTTTCCTTTCTTAGATTTTCTTTAATTTTGTGTACTTTCTGATATGTAGGAGCTATACACAATTTTGAATAATATTTTGAAACATACTTAAGAAATGGGGTTGCTACAAAGATAGCAATGACAATAATACCTTTGTAAAGCACTTTATAATTTAGAAATCCTTCTTTTGGGCTCCTAAGATGGAAGCTCCATGAGAACAGAGGCCTTGTTCTTCTCGTCATTCTCATTGCTACATCCTGATCACTCTTAACAATGCTGGCACGTGACAGACACTCAGGAAACATTCAGTGACTTCAGAAGACTCTCCCAGCCACACAGGGAGGAGGTTAATATCAGTCACAGTACAGGTGAGAAAACTGATATAGAAAGTAGTTTTGGTGATTTGCCCAAGGTAACAAAGTTCATAAGACTACGTCCTTAAGTTCTTCTGATTTGAAGGCCATTGTTCTTTTATTAAATAATGGCTGGCTTCAGTGAAATGCAGCCACTTAATAAAGTATAAGGTGGGCAAAGACTGAGATAGAAAATGCCATGAGCAGAAACCACAGTCACGATGATAATGACCCAAGTAGAAAAAGGAAGAAGTCTTTATTGGTTTCATGTTAAGCACATTTTATAGAAACTGAGTTTAGAGGTGATTGTACTAATTTTAATATGCCTCCTCTATTTTACTAAACCATTAGAGTTAATAGTATTATGAACTCTAATATATACTACTTTATTTTGAAAAATCATAACATTATTTCAATGGGATAAAGTTCCTTGAAGTATTGTGACTTAGAGGTAGATTATCTTTCAAAAGTTCATTTGTGAGTCAGAGTTGTCTTGTGTTACAAATGCTTTTTTTTTTTTTTAACCCAGAAACAACGTTATAAAGGCTCAGTTCTCTAATGCCTTCAAAAGGCTTTCCCACTCACTTTTACTTGTGGTAGAAAATCTTAACAACTTAACCCAGACTGCACAGGGGTTCACCAAACCATTTTTCCTTGCCTCTTGGGCACACAGCTAGACCACGGTACTGTGTTGAACTGTGTCCTTCTAAAAGACATGTTCACATCCTAACCTCTAGCACCTGTGAAGGTGACCTTATTTGGAAATAGAGTCTTTGCAGATGTAATCACATTAGGATGAAGCAATAATCAATTAGGATGTGCCAACCCAATGACTGGATGTCCTTATAAGAATAGGAGAGGTCAAACATAGAGACACACAGGGAAAAGATGTCCATGTGAAGAAAGAGGCAGGAGTTGGGATGATGTGGCTGTAAAGCCATGGATACCAAGAATTGCCAGCAACTACCAGAAGCTACAAAGAGGCCAGGGAGGATCCTTCTGAAGATCCTTCAGAGGAACATGGCTCTGCGGACTCCTTGACTTCACAGTGTTAGCCTTCGTGAGTGTGTGAGAATAAAGTGCTGTTATTTCAAGCCACCCTTTTGTAGCACTTTGTTATGGCAGCTCTAGGAAACTAGTACAGTTATGTTTTCCATCCTCCTTTGTAGTTAACTGCAGCCTTGAGACTCAGTGATTACCGGTAGAATGTAGGTAGAGGTATAAGCCACTCTCAAGCCCAGCTCATAAAACGCTCCCATGAGTAATCGTCTGTCTTTACTCATCTGCTGGCAGAATACAGAGGCAGACATAACCAAGACGGCGGAAGTAGCAAGACTGGACAAAGCACCGTGTGGAACAGAATCCCTCTGATTCCCTCTTCTATTGACCGTCATGGACATGAGTAACTTTTTCTCATGAGAGTTAAGTCACTGAGACTGTGGTGTTGTTTGTGAAAAAAGCCTGTGGTAACTAACCACATCTCCTCATGTTTTTAAGGGACTACACAGTCATATTTTCAAATAAAAATAGGTGTCTCAGAATGTCTGTTGTATGCATGACAATCTCAGTGCATTGAAGTTCTTAGCCATTAAAAATGGATCCTGTGTCCTGTATTAAAGGATAAGAAAGGGAACCATGAGAAATCCGGGGAGGGAGCAGATAAGAAAAGAGGAAAAGAATATTGTTGGTTAGGGGAAAGTAGGACAAATGGATGCCTGGGGGTCTGCAGGACCACAGTTCCAGGGCAGTTTGTCCTCGCTCTTTTCCTCCTTCCTGAATAAATCCTTCCATTTCCTTTCTGAGTCCAAAAGTCACTGCTCTGACCGTGGAAATCTCCCTCCTTGATTCCCTGAGGATGAATGTTTGCCTGTCTTATAAGCAAACACATAGCCTTTTTAAGTTCTCTGAGAATTCTT
>CAUYQV010022873.1:0-26340 GCA_963574575.1 Galagoides demidoff
TAACTGAGAAAATGACATGAAGGCTGTGTTGATCAGTTTGATGGAAGTATTTCGGATTGCATGAGAAAACCCCACACTGTACCCCAGAAGTGCATTAATGTACATAGTTACCATTCAATAAAATTAAAAAAAAAAAAAGAATTTATGGATCTCCTTTTGACACAGATCCTTACCCAGCACATGCAGCACGTGGCCTGCACAGACACTTGCAGCCTGTGCTTCTCTTCTCTCTGTGGGTTCTCCTGGTTCCATCCTGTGTGGTGTTTGTCCCCAACACTCAGTTCACATGTGAGTGCTTACAGAACACCATGATGCTGGTGATGCTCTGCGACATGGTAACAGGTTTGGGGGCCCAGTGTCAGTGACAAGCCTGGGTCAAGGGGTGGAATTTTAATGCCAACCTTGTGGATCTGAGAATTGACAACCTTCCACATTCTTACTTGGTTTTGCTGGCATTTTA
Organism: Galagoides demidoff; assembly: GCA_963574575.1. Taxonomy (NCBI): domain Eukaryota; kingdom Metazoa; phylum Chordata; class Mammalia; order Primates; family Galagidae; genus Galagoides; species Galagoides demidoff. Next base: position 461 of record CAUYQV010022873.1, read on the forward strand.
TGAAGAACTCATGTCTAGAGAATTTCCACTTGGGACTCATGGAAAAGCAAATATATGGGCAAAGTGGAAATAGCAGTGGCACCCAGTCCCTCAATCTGAGGGTATCCCTTCAGTGGAACAGAGGAAACCTACAAGTGGGAGAAATGGGTACCTACTGTGCTCCTGCTGCTACCTCCAGGCACTGGGCTAGGTGATCCCCTGCAACATCTCACATAAAGCTATCAACTAGAAGTTAGGAAACTGGGACTTTAGGAGCAACTCTGTGTGGCCTTGGAGAGAAGTCACTTAAGCTTCATCAGGCCTCCAGTTTCCCATCTACAAATGCTATTAGGATACATGGGGCAGAGATAGAGCTCTCTCCTCTGGAGTGCCTACCATCTTTACAGCATAGTTCAGGTTATGTCTGCATGCCTAGATCTGGGGAGAAAATCCAGTGAACTTAAATAGAGCTTATAGTTATTCAATAATAACAATAATGAAAAAGATGTGCTAGTTGGCTTGGTGCCTGTAACTCACTGGCTAGGGCGCCAGCCACATACACTGGAGCTGGCAGGTTCTAAAAGATGTGCTACTTTTTCTTTTGAGACAGAGTCTTACTTTGTCACCCTCCCCTCAGTAGAGTGCCATGGCATCAAGGCTCACAGCTACCTCAAACTTTTGGGCTCAAGCGATTCTCTTGACTCAGCCTCCCAAGTAGCTGGGACTACAGGCACCTGCCACAACACCCAGCTATTTTTTTTGTTTTTTAAGAGATGAGGTCTTACTTTGGCCAGGCTGGTCTCAAACTCATGAGCTCCAGAAATCCACCCACCTTGGCCTCCCGGAGTGCTGGGATTATAGGCGTGAGCCACCACACCCGGCCAGGTGTTACTTTTTTGAACTGAATTCACCATGATTTTCTTTTCCAAACCTAGTGTTCTCCTTTAGGAGGAAACCACTGGGAGTCCATAATTATGCAGTAGCAGTGGGGTCATCTGCCTTGCTAATCCCAGAAGAGCTGTAAATTAGGATGCACACACACAGCCAGAGGAAACCATTTCCTTGCCTGTCACCTCGTATGTCAGCCATCAGTTGGGAGCAGGTTTTTATGGACCCTTGTAAGAGCCAGGAAATGGGGCACCCTGATGGAGCCGCACACAGGTCCTGGATGACCCCGCCACTCACTGCACACATTTGTAAGCTTGCCTGCCAGGAGTTGCTTTCTTCACAGAGTTAAAATATGAAGTGCTCACTATAGCACTTCATGAAGATTCCCCCCTCCACAAATTCCTCCTCCATGGAGGCCTCCTCCCCATCATTTTGTTTGAAGGGGCCTCAAGTTGCTCCATGCCGAGTGTAGGGAGATGGTACCTACCACATACAAGTTTCTCCTGTCCAAAGATGTGCAAGATGCCTCTTGTGCCCCTGCCGCCACCAAGTGCAAACACCACTGGGTCACAATCTACTTGATCCTCATTGATACCCAAAGTCCACTTCTGTCCCTTTACTATTTCACTTCATAGTGACCAGCAAGTTGTTGATCAGAATTGTGCAGTCTACTTCCGTCTTCCCAGCTCAGCCACCTTGATGGAATTATGCTGAGAGGGGCCCAGATATTGTCCCCAGGGGATGTTCCAAGAAATACTAAGGAAATACTCATTTGAAACCCACACATGTATGTTTTAGGGATGTTCTAATTTACTATCTCATAGAAAATTCCTGCATGAAGACCATATAACATTTATTTTATTGAACACTAGGAAGAGCTGGACTTTTCCTGAGGTGCTGATTTCTTGTTATTACTCAATTTTTTTCCTGTGAATCTAGCAACTGTCCTCTGGTCCCTTTTCACTGTCTGCCTGAAGACTTTGTAATTCACCTCTACCCAAAACTACTCATTAAGGATTTTTAACCATTAACTTTCACCCTGATTGTATTTTATTTTTTAACCCTCACATTCCCTTGATCTGATTTCATCATTTATATTTGTGTTTTGATAATGTATATAGCTCTGTATGCAACTTCAAAACTTCTTCCTTTTTTTTTTTTTTGTAGAGACAGAGTCTCACTTTATTGCCCTCCATAGAGTCACACAGCACACAGCAACCTCCAACTCCTGGGCTCAGGCAATTCTCCTGCCTCAGCCTCCCAAGTAGCTGAGACTATAGATGCCTGCCACAACCCCTAGCTATTTTTTGTTGCAGTTCTGCCAGGGCTGGGTTTGAACCCACCACCCTTGGTATATGGAACCAGTGCCCTACCAGCTGAGCCACAGGTTTTGGATTGGGTGGAGCAAAAGCAGATGCAGAAGGAGACAATTCATTCTGACATTTATTGAGCACCTACTCTATGCCAGGCACTGTACTCAGTGCTAAGACACTTAGATAAAAATAAAACAAATGGTTATTCCCAGGGCTTTGCAACCTAAGAGTGCTATAGCGAACCATGGACCTTAGCAACTGAAAACTGCCACCAGGCAGACTTCACTTATGTGCAACACTGGATATTGGGGGTCCAGAGCCAGAGCCATTACGGAAAGGGCCAATTCTTCTGGTAGCTTATGAGTCATCATTTCCCCCCACACTTCCTGCAATGTACAGAGATTTGTCTTTGCTTACTGGCTGCGTCTGTCTTTCCTCTAGAATGCAAAATCTCCAGTGCAGCTCATACCCACAAATGCCAGACAAGGGAAAAGTCTCAGTTAATATTCATTGACCAGAAGGATGGATGAGGGATGTCACTTCCCTGCTTCAGTTCTATAGTTTTTAAAAACATACTTAGCATAAAATCCAAATTCCTTACAAATGGCCTGCAATGACCTACACACCGTCTGGCATTCATATACCCTCCTACCTCTCAGACCTCCTTGGCTTTACTATTGACCTTCCTTCTTTTGTTTCCTAGTGCCTGGAAGTTTTGTACCCAGGATATGACAAGGCCAGATGTTTCTTCCTTCAAATCTCAGCTCAAACATTACCACTTTCAAGAAGCTTCCATCCAAATGAAAGTCCCATCACTAGCAGCCCCTCCATCACTCAGGAGTGAATGGTCTTGCTTCATGGCTTCAGACCACTTGTGTTGGCTTCCACATCCCACATAGAATACTGAAATAACTGTGGAGTGCACAAAACCATGTTCATTGTCTAGGTCAGTAAAGAATACCATTACTTTGATGGAATCATAAAAACATCTTAGAAGGGTGAAGTGAAGGGTGGAGTATTGAAAAGTTTTAGGTGGGTCTTTCTATGTAGAGACTGGTAAAATTGCACAATGCTTTTGATGGTTTAGCACTGATGAACCCCATAAGGTGAGTGCTTTGCAGGGGGCCTTGTAGAGTATGTGGACCATTTGAGTCGGGAAGGGGCCAACTACCTTGATGAAGACTAGTGGAGAGACTGTTGTTTAGGTAAATGGATTTTCAGGGAGTTACTGAAACAAACAGTAACATTATTTTCAACTTCATTATTTGGGAGCTAGAATTTGGGGTACTTGTGCAATCATGTTAATGCTGAGACTCAGTTGGGTCATGTTAGCAGTGATAAGAATGGTTTCAGTTCTCCTGCAACATGACATGAAATTGCTGTTTATTTATTTACTCCTTTCCTTTATAACCCATTTCCTCACCACTACCACGCAAGAATATAATTTCATATGTATATAATTCCTCTATCCTGTTCATTTCTGTCTCCAGAATACCTGTAATGGGACCTGGCACCAAATGGATGCTGGGTATTTATTGAAATAATTGAAAGTAAAATCAGGACTTTGTCTGTGTTTAACACCAAAAGCTAGAATGTTTCATTATTAACTCCCTGCTGAAGTCCAAGCAGCCCTTTCATTCAGCAGGAACCTATACAACAGAAATGTGGGCATTGTGTTTAGGCTAAAGGGGGTCATTCCTTCATTTATTCAGTTAGCAAGTATTTTATCAGCTGCCCTTCTCCCCAGTCTTCCATGGTGCTGGGTTTTTGCTATATTAAACATCTGACAGCTAAATGCCATTGGCAAAAATAGAAGGACTGAACAGACCTGTTCCTCTTTCTCCTCTACATGCCTGAGCTGGAATAAGAGTGAGAATTTTCAGCCACTAAGAAGACCTGCTAAGGCCTGGCATGGTAACTCATACCTGTAATCGTACCACTCTGGGAGGGCAAAGCGGGTTGATCACCCGAGCTTAGGAGTTAGAGACCAGCTTGAGCAAGAGCGAGACCTGGTCTCTAAAAAAAAAGAAAAGAAATTAAATTAAATTAAATAACCTGCTAATTTTAAAGGTTTTTAAAGATATAAGGAAACATACAACATTAACATATACAATGATAGGTGAAAGGTATAGAATATATTAATGTGTAACATATACCTATATAATGTATATCCATATACATTTAATGTTATATATTTTATTATATGTAAGAGAATGTATATATATTAAGCATTTTCTTATATATAATGTTATAAAGAAAAAAGAGGCAAAAGCATATTATAAAACTATATGTTTGGTGCGTATGTAGAATCCAAATGTTATAAATAAAAATGACAATGACTTTCTCTCTCGCTCTCACATACACGTAGATTGACGAGGACTAGACCAAAATGTTAGCACTGATTAACAACTCTAGGTGGTAAAGTTATGGCTGGTTTTTTATTTTTATTTTTCATATTTCTCTACATTTTGACAGTGAGTGTATGTTTTTTTTAGAATGGTATTTTAAAATGTCACTTTCCTGTTTGAGGGTGGGGAAAGTGGGAGGGTTGCCAGATAAAATACACGATGCCCTGTTAAAATTGCATTTCAGATAAACAACAATTTTTTTTTTCAGTGTAAGTATGCCCCCAACAGCACCTAGGACACACTTACACTGAAAAATATTCATTATTTCATTGTTTATCTGAAATTCAGATTTAACTAAGTGTCTGGTGTTTTTATTTGCTAACTCTGGCAACCCTGGACAGTGAGAGGCACTCATCAGGATCTTCTGGGGAGCTCATTTAAACCTGTCCTCTGCTCCCCTCTTCCATCCAGATTTTGATGTGTCCACCCACCTACCTGCCAGCATTCAGATTTTGAAATATACCAAGTTTATCCCTGCAGTGGCTGCAGCTGGGAGCTGTGCAGCAGAGCTGGGACCTGACCAACCTTTGGGAGTATTTCAGTCATGTGTTTCCTGTTCTCCTGGTGCAACTTCGTGCATTTGACACTGTGAGGACAACTCCTTTGGAAGGTGCCAGTCCCTCCTGACTGTGTTCCGACTGGTCTGTTTTCAAAGTTCTTGTCCCTGAGGCACATTAGAGGGCTCTCCCACCCTGGTGAGGCTGCAATGCATAAACCAGCAAGCTGGCCAGTGGGGAAGCTCTCTAGGCTGGCAAAGACCTCTGGCCTTGAAGATCCAATTGTGGATCTGTGGGTCCCCAACAGACACTGGGGTTAGACAGAGCACAGTTGTCTAGTAAAGGCAGCCGCTAAAGGCAAGAAGCTGTCTCAACTGTCCCAGCTGCCATAAGCTCTCCTCCAGCCTTACTACCTCAGCCATGGCATCGTGCATTTCTGTCAGAGGTCAAATATGTCCAGAGAGAATGGTCTTCTCAAGAAGGAAGTATCTGGGTGGGGCCCATGGCCAATTGATACCTTTGGAGAGCTGTGAGGAATCCACAGCATTGTCCTTACAGGAGACCATTGCCTGTAGACCTGAAATAACCCCATGTGGCCATGCATTACAAAGTAGTACTGGAGGTGCAAATAGCTAAACATTAGCCAGGATGTGTAAACATGGACTTCACAAAGGTGATAATTAATGTGAAGGGCAAGGAGCAGTAGAGGAGAAACAGCAGGTTTTCCATAAGGCCTCTGCATTCTCTAGGTGTTATTGAAAACCTGCTGTTTCTCCTCTACTGCTCCTTGCCCTACACATTAATCTTCCAGGCCAGAGGTCTTTGCCAGCCTAGAGAGCTTCTCTAGGCCTCGGTGTCACCATCAGCAAGATAGGTAGGTTGAACATTATATGCCTTCTAATTTCAGTATTCTGCAATGTTAATTTTGGGAGTTAATTGGAAGTATGTGTGTGTGTGGGGGGGGGGCGGGTTAGTTTTCTGAAGCAGAATGATGGCTCAGCTAAACCCAACATCATTTACTAAGTCATGTAGTATAGGGGGAAATGAAGGGATTAATATTGCTCAAGTATTTACTTGGTGCCAGCCATTGTACATGTTTGACCTCATTTCTGTGCTTTAGAACAGTCCTTAGAGGTCACTATCATTCCTTTCATTTTGTATCTAGAGGTAGGGAGCCATAGAGATGTTAAGTGATTTTTTTATAGCCACGTAGCTTGCAAATGAAGAGCCAAGATTTGAACCAGGACTATCTCCTGCTGAACTCAACGCCTTGTCCACCATACTGTGTGGTTGTCCACGGCCACCTACATTGCTGAGCTGAAACTGAAATAACCTGTGTGTGGAGCGCTCACCAACACCAGGGGACCCTCTTGCACTGTGACTAATATGCAAACTCTGTCCATGCAGAGTAGCCTATGACCAACTACCCTTTACCAGGATAAGATATCAAGAGTGTCTTCAAGGGCTCCTGGGCTCCAGAATCCTCAACTATATTGTCTGAACCCTGAAAAGCTCTGAACAACATACAGAGCTTTTCCTTATGTCCCTGACCCAACCCTCCCTCTCTCTTACTGAGAGAAGAAAAATAGAAACTGCATTTTAGCTGCTGACGGGTTTAATCAGTTCCTATGAACAGGTCTCAACTGGGCAAGAAGGGAGAGACATGGGTTTTGTTTTTGCCTGAATAAAAGCACTGTGAGAAAAAAAGGAGCGGTTATGAAAGGAGGAATTAGAAAGTCTTTGAGTTCAGAGGAAACATTCAAGCAAGTTTCCTGAATATTGTGATCAATAAAGTGAATTATTTGGCTACTGTGGGTCCTGGCTATTTTTAGGCCCCTTGACAATAGTCACCAGAAACATATTAAATAAAAATACTGGAAACGACCAATAAAAAGGAGTTTTGTTGCGCAGGAATAGAAAATTGTATTTATTTTTATGATCAGCGACCATTTAAATGGTGTTGGCCACTCGCCTTGGAGGTATCAAATCACTTTGGAGTAGATTGAGGGGACCCTTTTGGCTATGAAAACTATCTTGAACCCATTGATGGCATCTTAAATCGAGTTCCCTCAGCAGCTGACGCTGAGATAATAAGTGGTTGGTTAGGGAAATACTCCAAAGGGAGATGGTTTAGAGTATGGTGAAAGCAGAACAAGGAAAGGAATGAAACCAAGTAAGGAGAAAAGATCACTTTGCCTTGAGGCCACAGAAGAATGCAGGAGTGCTAGTGACACCTGACACTCTTTCAACCTGAGGCAAGGGAGCGGGGTTTACCACATTGATAAAGGGCCTTCGTGGTGGGGCAGGCTGGGTGTAAACTCCCAGTCACTTTTAGCTCTGCACCAATGTAAGCAGAGAAGCTCCAGCCGCAGGGTGGTCCTCTGAAGAGCCACAGGCTCCTTAACCATGTCGCCTTTCTGTGTAACTCTTGAATACAGGACTAGTCTCTGTATAGCCGGTGGGGAAATTAAATAGATCTAGCCTTGGAAATAAGACCTGATGAACTGAGGTGGTCCTGACGGAGGCCTACTTGCAGAAAGGAAACTCAAGTGAGAAGGAATCCATTACAAAGTTGGAAGAATTAGGATTGAATGATGTCTCTGCTAACTCATCTGCTTTGCATAGTGGTTTCGCTTTGAGACAGTGCTAAATGTATAAGGGGCCAATTATAACCTCAGGAGCCCTTGGGGGAAGCACACTGACAAGTGAGACACAGGGGTAGCAGCAGCATCCTTCCTCAAAAATCTACTACAATTTGGACTGTGAGTGGCATGATGGCAAGGATGCATTAGGCTGGGAAGGCCATATCTTTTCAGGGGTGACATAGTCTAATGTAGTCACTGCAATATCAGAAATGACAGAGATGAAAAGGGAAATCTGTTAGTAATAGTCAGATTCTGCAGGTCCTCCCAAAGAGATATTTGAAAGCTCAACTTACTAGACTAAGTACCAGTGTTCTGGGATAGCCGTGGGGTTCTAGGACAAAGACATACTCCTCCTGTTGATAAAGACCTACAGCGATTCAGGATATTAATTTCACTATCAAGAACAGATCTGGTGACTTGATGCTTTCTGTCAAGATATAAAAAGTTTAGAAATCATCACTCCTATCCTCATGATCAAGAAAAAAGCTAAACTAATTGAAAATCAGTAATTCCTCTTAGATCCATCCAAGAATTGGGGTTCAAGACAACTGCTGCCCTGAAAACTGCAGAGATGAACAGGTGGGTCCAGAGAGCCACAGCTTACATGGAGCAGAAGCCCTTGGCCACGGTCAGTATTCATAGGCATACCTTAAACTATAATTGATGGATTGCTGAAAAGTTGGTGTGATCAAGCATGAGGGATTAAAAACTCTGAGGGAACAGTCTTAGAAAGACTCCTATACATTTGTGAGTTTTGTCTCCAGGAGACTCTCCAGGTTTGTATAGTGAATAGTATAGAAAACCCTCTTCTATGCTTCCACCAGAGGATAGGGGAAAGTAACCTGAAAAACATCCAGAAATCTCTGTTCTCCTTAACAAGACCTGCCTTCAAGGGAAACTAATTTACAAGTACTGACTTACTGGAGTTTTCCAAAAGCCTAACCCCTATCTAACTCAGGCTTCCTAAAAGACTGAGACCTAATTGTAGGATTATAGAAAATGTCCCTTCTGTCCTCATCTTTCCACAATAGTAGTCCAGCTCTTGGATAATAACACATTACAGCTAAAAGAACTGCAAGCCTCAGACCCTATTTAAGATGTCTCTAGGAAAACCCAAAACAACAGCGGAGACAAAAGCAAGGAAGCTCCAGGAAATTTCAGCCTTTGACGTCATAGCAACAGTAAAAAATAAACACAGCCTAAGTAACCAGACAAACATGAAACTCCACACTAAAGTCCTATGTAACTCAGTTCCTAGTTTCCTAGTTCGTAGTTGAAAATGTGTATTGCAAATTCTAGGGCAACGACTAAAAAATGTTTTAAAAGAAGTATAATTGGTATGCTGTGACATGAGAGAAAGTGGATTTACATAAAATGATCAATTACAATCATAAAATGCTGAAAAAGAGTGGAAGACAAACAAGTAAACAAATAAGCACAGGACAATATTCAAAAATAGTAATGTATATGGTAGATATTAATTTAACTACATCACTAATCACTTTAAATGTCATTGGTTTAAATATACAATTAAAAGACAGATTCTCAGAGTGAATAAGAAAATAAAAGTCAACTATGTCAACAATAAGAACCCCGTTTTGGGTGGCTCCTATAGCTCAAGCGGCTAAGGCGCCAGCCACATACACCAGAGCTGGCGGGTTCGAATCTGGCCTGGGCCGGCCAAACAATGACGACTACAACCCAAAAATAGCCGATGTTGTGCCAGGTGCCTGTAGTCCTAGCTTCTCAGGAAGCTGAGGCAAGAGAATTGCTTAAGCCCAAGAGTTGGAGGTTGCTGTGAGCTGTGAGGTCATAGCACTCTACCCAGGGCGATAGCTTAAGGCTCTATCTCAAAAAAAAAAAAAAAATACAATTTGAATGTAAAGACACAGCTAGATTAAAAATAAAAGAATGGGGAAAGATAGATCATGCCAACACAAATGTAAAGAAATTTAGAGTAGCTGTATTTATTTAAGAAAAAAATCATACTTCAAAATCATCAGGGATAAAGACGGGGCTTTCCATAATGATAAAGGGATAAATCCTCCAAGAAGACATTCCATCCTTGAGGTGTACATGATTGCAATCTGCAATGTATTTCTGATGCTGATGATCCAGGGTTAATGCAGGTCTTCGAGGATGAAGGCTTCCTCCTCCACAAAACTCCCCTCACTTCAGACACCAGCTTCAGGTCCCAAAGTTCTCAGTCCACCCACACTTCTGACCAAATGGTTGCAAATTTGAGTTCCCACTATCCTTTTAAGTTTGATAATTCACTAGAATGACTAACAGAACTATCTTAATTTTGATTCCAATTTTATAAAAGATACAAATCAGGACCAATCAAAGGAAGAGATACATGGATGAAGTCTGGGAGAATCCCAAATGTGAAGCTCCTTGTCCTTAAGACCCATTACTCACTCAGCATATCAATGGGAAGGGAGCCCCACTCAAGCTCAGTGTCCAGAGCTTTCACTGGGTTTCACCACTTAGATGTGAATGATTGAATCATTGGTCAGGTGATTAAGTTCAATCTTCAGCCTTCCTTTCCTCTTTAGAATATTACTACCAAGTTACAGTAATTATGACATTGTGATATTGGCACAAGGATAGACAAGAATTGATAGAGCAGAATAAAGAGGCCATAAATAGGCCCATTCATAGAAAGTTACCTGATTTATTGAAAAGGCAGCCCTTTAATACAGTGGAGAGCAGTTGGCCTTTTTAAATAAATGGTGCTGAAACACATATTCATATATTTTAAAAAGAATCTTAATCATAATTCATGTCCTGTGCAAAATTAATGCAAAGAAGATATAGACCTGAAGGTGAAATTTTCTAGAGGGAAAAATATTTGAGTTCATGTTAATGATTTGGGAGTTGGCAAAAAATTTTTAAATGGGATACAGAAGTATTAATCGTAGAAAGTTAATTAATTGGAGTTGATTTAAATTTAACATATTTAAAACTGTTTATCAAAAGACTTCATCAAGGCAGGGCAGGGTGGCTCACACCTATAATCCTAGCATTCTGGGCAGCCTGTGTGTGAAGATCCCTTTGAGCTCAGGTGTTCAAACCAGCCTGAGCAAGAGTGAGACCCCATCTTTAATGAAAATAGGAAAATTAGCCAGGTGTTGTGCTGGGTACCTGAAGTCCCAGCTACTTTGGAGGCTAAGGCAGGAGGATTGCTTGAATGCAGGAATTGGAATTTGAGGTTGCTGTGAGCTAGGCTGACACCATGGCACTCTAGAAGCGTGGGCAACAGAATGAGACTATTGTCTAAAAAAAAAAAAAACTTCACCAAGAAAGCAAATAAACAAGGATTTGAATCCAGACTATGTAAAGAACTCCCACAAATAAATATGAAAAAGATCAAAATAAAATCACAAATTAAAAATTAACAAAAGATTGAACAAGTAATTTACAAAAAATGATATCCAAATGACTAATGAGCATATGGACAAGAACTCAACATTATTATTCATGAGGGAAATGAAAATTAAAACCTCAATATAATACTAGTATATATCCACTGTAATTACTATGTGAAAAAAACCTAGAGTTCCAAATGTTGTTGAGAATATGGAACAATTATAGCTTTTATACATTGGTTGGAATATACATTAATATAAAAACTTTATGAAAGAGTTTGGTAGTAGTAATCATTAAAGATAAATTGAGTGTATCCATTTATGACCTAGAAATTATACTCCTAGGTATATACCCTAAGTAAATATGTTCACAAATGGTCACATGTAGGGATGCTTACAACACTTTTATTCATCAAGCCCAAACCTAGAAATCACCAAATGTCTATCAGGAGAAGAATGGATAAATCTAACATGATCTCTTTACAAAATATTCTGAGTGGAATATTCAGCTGTAAGTAAAGAACAAATATGGATACATGAAACGACATGGATGAATATCTGTGAATTATACTGAATAAAAGAAGTAAGGCAAAAAATAGTCCATGCACTTTGATTCCATATATAGAAGCTCAAGAAAAGACAAAGGTAATCAATGGCAGTAGGAGTCAGAATAGTGATTACCTCCAGGTCAGTGCAGATGACTAGGAAAGGACTTAGAAACTTCTGGTTATAAAATGTTCTGTATCTCTGGGTTTCTTACAAGTTTGTAAGAACTTTTACATATATAAAAACTCATTTTCCTACTTGATTATAGTATATATAGTATACACATATATAAGAACTCATTTGTCTACTTGAATATAGTATATACAGTGTACATAGATTTGTAGATTATACTACATGTAAGTTATACCTTATTTTTAACAAAGTAGAAAAAATTGAACTTGAATATCTATGTACCTTAAACTAGTGAGACTGTTCATACCAATTTTAAAGTCAAATGTCAAACAATGAGTGAAGTTAAATAAATCATGATTCATCCATACTATAAAATATATTTTCTTTAAAAGTACCTTCAAAGAATTTTTAATGACAGGGAGAAGGTTCAGGATGTTATGTCAAAAGCTAAAATGACTGGGATACAAAATTATACCAAAATTTTATTCCAATTTAATTTTGTATGTATGGACTTTTTAAAAAACTGGTAAGAAATAAACTGAAATATTAATGGCAGTTGTATTTGGTTGGTGAAATTAGAGATTATAGAGATTAGAGATTATGAAGGAAGAATACATAGCTTCAAATTCTTTGACACTCTTCACATCTAGAGATGATACCTGTGCCCCTTCCTTTTGAATCTGAGTGGACTTGAGACCACTCTGGCCAAAGAGTATGGTGGAAATGACACACCATGTAATTTCTGATGGTGGTTCGTAAAAAACTTGCACCATCTGCTTTGGTCTCTGTAACACTCATTCTAGGAGTTCTGAGCTCCAGAGTAAAAACCCAGCCCCCTTGAAACTACCATGCCATGAGAAGGCCCGGACTGCATGGAGAGGACACAAGTAGGCTCTCCAGTTAACAGCCCCAATAGAACCCAGGCTTACAGTTCTCCCAGCTCAAGTGTCAGACATACAAATGAAGAACTTTCCACCTGGAGATGATTCCAACTCCCAGACATTCAACCTTTCTACCTGAGGTTCTAGCTGTTGGAGCAAAAACAAGACATCCTCACAGCACTCTGTCTGAGTTCCAAAGAACCTGGGAGCCTAATAAAGTGGAGGGGTTTTCTTGTTTTTTTTTTCTTTGCAGTTTTGGCCAGGGCTGGGCTTGACTCCAACACCCCTATGGGGCCAGCGCCCTACTCCTTGAGCCACAGACACCGCCCATAAAGTGGTGGTTTTGAGCCTGTAGTCATCAATCCCTGGACCGCAGACTGTTGCCTGTCCGTGGCCAGTTAGGAACCAGGCCTCACAGCAGGAGGTGAGTGTTGGGTGAGCAAGGGAAGCTTCATCTGTATTTACAGCCACTCCTCATTTCCCACATCACGACCTGAGCTCTGCCTCCTCACATCGGCAGCAGTACTAAACTCTCACAGGCACGTGAAACTTACTGTAAACTGCACATGTGAGTGATCTAGGTGGCACACTCCTTATGAGAAGCTAATGCCTCACCCAGGTCCGTGGAAAATCTGTCATCCTGTTCAGACAGAATTTGTCATTTCTGTTCAAGTTGCCCACTCAAACTATGAGCACCTGCCTTTCTTGCTCCAACTATGAGCACCTGACTTTTTCCTGGTGCTAGAGAAACTAACCCTCAACTAATGAGTCAAGAGTTGTAGTATAAATATCCCAATTTCTTGCCCCTGGGAGTGAGGATGACTCCAAACTGTGTTTTTACACTGACTCCTAGAGTTCCCCAATAGGCTCAAGCTCCAGTTACCCTCAGTGGTGACTTGCTTTAATGTGTACTTTATTGGCTGCCTTCCCTTCCCTGACTCATTTTCCTGCTCCCTTACTGGTATTTCCTTCACCTCCCAAATAGATTCTATTTACACTTAAATGCTTGTCTTTGGGTCTGTTTCTGGGGGAACTCTAAGACAATTGAGTTCCTTGGAAACAATGTTTCTTAAACTTCCTAGCACTCATTACCATTGCTGGTTTAGTCATCGGGTGTGAACTGAATAATGGTCCTCTCATCCTCTGGTGGAAATAAGAACATAATCCCTTTACTTGTCTGTGAAGAAACAAATTTTAAAAGATTTAAAAATTAGACAATTTTTTTAGATTTTTAGTTTTTTTTTAAATATTGAATAGGAATTACTTTTACAACGTCTTTCTTATTCCAAAATAATTCACATACTATGAAATTCACCATTCAAAAACATACAATTCATTAGTATTTAGTATGTTGACAGAGTTATGTGATTTTTATTATTGTCTTAGACCATTTTATACTGCTATAATACCGCAGACTGAGTAATTTATAAAGAATAGAAGGTTATTTGGTTCATAATAAGCAAAGAGGCTGGGAAGCCCAAGGGGCTGCATCTGGTGAGGGCATTCTTCCTGCCTCCTAACATGGTAGAAGTCACCACATGGAGAGAGAAGGTGAGAGTATGTAATACAGGGTAAAAAATCAGGCCAAACTCAACCCTTTTCAGTAACTAACCACATTTCTGAGATCCATTCATAAAGACTCTGCCCTAACAACTCAATCACCTCTGCAAGGTCACATTTTTTTTTTTTTATTAAATCATAGCTGTGTTCATTAATGTAATCATGGGGTACAATGTGCTGGTTTTATATACAATTTGAAATATTTTCTTTTTTTTAATTAAATGATAGCTGTGTACATTAATGCAAATGTGGGGTACAGTGTAGTGTTTTCATATGCAATTTGAAATATTTTCATCAAACTGGTTAACATAGACTTTGTGTCATTGACTTAGCAATTTGAAATATTTTCATCAAACTGGTTAACATAGCCTTCACAGCATTTACTTAGTTATTGTGTTTAGACATTTATATTCTACACCCAGTAAATTTCACATGTACCCTTGTAACATGCACCATAGGTGTGGTCAAGGTCACATGATTTAATACCTTAAAGCATTAGGGATTAAGTTTCTAACACATGAACTCTGACAAGGGAGCATATTCAAATCATAGTAATCACTATGTAATCCCAGATGTTTTTCATTACACTAAAAGGAAATCCACACCTATTAGCAGTTACTCCCCATTTTCTCTATTCTCAACTTCTTGCAATCATTAACCTAATTTTTGTCTATGTGGACTTGCCTATTCTGCATGTTTTATATAAATGAAGTTTTCTAATATATAGCTTTTTGTACCAGTTTTCAAAGTTCTTATATGTGGTAGTATGTATCTGTACTTTATTCCTCTTTGTGGCTGAACAATATTCCATTGTATACATATATGACATATTTATTCAGTTGATGCATATTTGGGCTGTTTCTACTTTTTGACTGTTATAAATAATGCTGGTATTAACCTTTATGTACAAATTTTAGTTTGACATCTGTTTTCAATTCTCTTGCATATACACTCAGGAGTGAAATTGTTGGGTTATCAGGTAACTCTATGATTTACCAGACTGTTTTCCAAGGTGGTTGCACCATTGGACAGGCCCACCAATAATGGATGACAGTTCCAACTTTTCCATGTGCTTGCCAACCCTTATTTTCTATATTTTTATTTCTGTTTTTAAATTATTGCCATTCTAGTGAGTATGAAGCAGCATCTCCTTATGGTTTTGATTTAGATTTACCTAATGACTAATAGTAGTGAATATTTTCAAGCACTTGTTGTCCATTGGCATAGTGTCTCTGAAGAAATGTCTATGAAAATCCTTTGCCCATCTTTAAATTAAATAATTTGTTTATTGTTAAATTGTAAGAGTTCTTTATATATTCCTGATATTAGACCTTTCTCAGATGTTTTGATTTCCCAATATTTTCTTCCATTCTTTAAGTTGTTTTGTTTTATAGATTGTGTCTTATTTATCTTATAGTTTATCCACATTTATATATTTAATCCAGCATGTGTTAAGTTCTGTATATGGTATGAGGTATGTGTTTAACGTACTCATGTGGATATTCAATTGTTCTAGCACCATTCATTGAAAAGAATGCTCTTTTCCACATTGAATAGTTTTGGTATCCTTTTAAAAAATCAATTTATTATATATATATGTGAGTTTATTTTCTAGACTTTAAATTCTAATAAATTGATCTCTGTGTCCATTATTTTGCCAGACCATGCTTTCTTGATACTGTAGTTTTGTATTAAGTTTTGAAATCAGGAAGTGTAAGCCCTTTAACTTTGCTTATTTTTCAAGATTATTTTAGCTATTTTGGGCTCCTTATATTTTCCTCACACCTGGGGTTCCTCAATTCCTCCTACAGGACTCTATAACATATACTGTCCTAGCTAAAAAAGCTTGAGTGCATGCATCTTCTAGGAGCAAGTCTTCTAATTGGGTAAGTGTTGGGTGGCCTCAAATATCTGCTCCACTACCAGAAACTTCATTATTATAATTTTGGTTCTTTAAATCAGACACTTTTGAAGGACCACATGAGCCAATCAGAGCAAAGCACAAAGGGAATCCTGGCAAGAATTGTGATGAAGTGTTAAGAGCCAGTCCTGTTAAGGACATGGGCTTCAGAAGCCAAAGGCTCTCTACCACTACTTTCTCTGTGACTTCAGGTGAGATATTTAACTTCCTCGACATTCATTTTCTTCAGTTCTGAAATGGAAAAATAACATCTATCTCTAGAATTATTAAGATCACAAAAGAGACCTTGAATTAAAACTAATTCCCCTGTTCCAAGCCTGATAAACTCCAGGGTCAGAAAGTGGAACCTATTCTTTGACTAGGAGCCTATCCAACCCAAGTTACAGACAGGCATGAAGGCATCTGCAGAAGGACTAGTACCAGGGAAACTGTGGGAAGAACCAGAGGCAGAGGTGAGCAAATAAAAGGTGGGAGAATTTCTTTCTAGAAGGGTCACAGGAAAGATGCAGGGGTTGTGGTTTTCAGAACCAAATTGAAAGAAAAAAAAGATGGAAGATCCACAAGGAGGCATCTGCCTTCTGAGTTCTAAAATAAGAAAAATATTAGCAAAGAAGGTTGACACCAAAACACAGCAGGCACTTTGGGGGTTTGGTTTTCCTCCTCAAGTACTCTATTATATAATATAATCTTATGCAAATTGCAGGAGGAAAATGAAGTTAATGTTGATTTTGATTTACATCTTCATTTATTCACTGGTACTTGCCTGGCTTTGGATTCCTGTGAAACCACACATCGCCATTTACTTACAGAACACAATTAGTAGCACCCACCCCTCCTTCTCCAGTAGGCTACATCCCCTGATATAAAAGCCAATCTTGGGAATGTTACGCCAGCTACAATCCCTGAGATGTGCCCTACGTATGTGATGGCAAATTACATTTTGGCTCATGGTAACATCTATTTGTTTGTATGTTTATAGTTACAGAAATATGTCAAGAAGGATTCTTAATCTGCATCTAATCTCAATGGGAAGAATTTATGATTGATCAGCAATGTCTGGAATGATAGCAAGGGGCTATAAGTAGAGGCCATGATTGGTCATGATGAACTATGTAAGCACAATGCTTATTAAATTAATAAATTAACATCATGTATTTGTTCCATTTAGGATAGGAAGGACACAAAATTTAAAAGATGCATTTTAATCCATCCAAGGGAACACACAATATGCCCCCTAGATCCAACCAATGCCTAAAGGAAAGAGCATATTGGACAGGAGAGTTTCCAACAGTAAGGAGAGAAAGTTATAGGTCTATGTTCTCTCTTAATGAGAAGCAAATTCCTCTCTTCTTCTATTTCATTTCCAGAAAGATACAGTAAAAAAACAAGTTTCTATGTAATGTAATTTAATTTTTAAAAGTTCATTGCCTTCTCTTTAGTTTCATTTCTTGTGTAAACTAACATAACAAATTCACCACTTTAATCATTTTTAAGTGTACAGTTCAGTGACATTAAATGAACTATCACCACCATTCATCTATAGAACTTTTTTATCTTTCATCACCACCATCCATCTCTAGAAATTTTTCAAATTCCTAAACTGAAACTCTGTAACCATTAAACAATAACTGTTCATTGCCCCTTCTGTCCAGCTCCTGACAACCAGAATTCTACTTTCTTCTCTCTATTAATTTAAATATCATACAAATGGAATAGTTATCCTTTTGTGTTTGGCTTATTTCACTTAACATAATGTCTTCAAACATAATCTCTGTTGTAATGTATCAGAATAGTCTATCTTTTTAAAGTTGACTAATATGTCATTGTATGTATCTACAACATTTGTTTGCCCATGCACCATTGATGACCACTTGGGTTTCTTCCACCTTTTGGCAATTGGGAATAAGGCTGCTATTAACAGATTTTCAAGTCCATGCTTTCACTATTTTTGGCTATATACCCAGAAGTGAAATTGCTGTATTATATGGTCATTCTATGTTTAATCCTTTTTAGTAACAAGAAACTTGTTTTGCCATATTATCTGCACTATTTAACATTCCTACCAGCAGTGCACAAGGGTTACAGTTTTTCACCAACATTTGTTACTATTTTTTATTGTTATTATTTTTAATAATAGCCATCCTAATAAGTTTTTATGGGTAAGTTTAAAGATTATACTAGCTATTCCCAAAAGGTTATGAGAAAACCAATTCAATAACCCATTTTTATAGAGTATGTTTCTTCTCTTTAATTTTTGAAGTATTATGCTATTATTCTTTAGACAAAACACTAGATGGAGCATACTACATTAAAAATATATATGCTTAAAATTTTTTTCCCAATAGTATTGTCTAAGCATAAAATTCTAACAGCTTTTAAGAACAGACACATTGAATGACCTTGAAAAAATTCCATGTGTCTCCCAAGTCCCTTGAAGCCTTGGAAAAAAATATTGCCTTTGCAGAGGTTTCCCAAATGCAGATCTGGGAGTGTTGGATCAGAGTGAGGTTCCCTGTCTGCTAGAACAGAATGCCCTGGTTTGAAAGTGTTCTTGGAACCTCTGATCAGAGACGTAGGGAGAAGAAACTGCAGACGGGATGATTGATTTGAAGGGAGGTCGAGACTCGCTCTGGTTGGCGACCTGGCTTAACTTTGCTGATTATCTTATATACTTTCAAACATTCAGTAAGAATTTAACACAGATACAAAGAAGTGAAGTAATATTAGGAAGTTACGATTAAGATTACAATTCAGTGTGAAGGCTGAGGAACACATATACAATTGATTTTGTTTAGAGTAAAAATATAAAGCAGACTGACTATCTGTTCTTGTTGGCCCAAACCAAAACTAGAGATTATAATGTTAATGAAGGAAGAAGACAGAGAACAGAACCCAACACTCAGGACAGGCATTCATGCTCCCAGCTGCAACCTCAGCTGATTCTCCAGAATTCCTTAACAAAGAGAAATTCTGCATATTCCTGCATATCTATAGGCAGGTGCAGAAGAAGCTCGCGATCTTTGAAGAAATCTTTCTCAGAATCAATCTCCTGGGGGAGCACATTGAAGCGAATTGCCATGTCTGAGCATGGGGTGTTTATCTCTACACTGGTTTGACCATGAACCTTATATTTGTGGGACTACTTATGTGAAGTACTGAAGGACTGGCATTTGAACAAAGATGCATGGTTCCCTTCTTCAAGGAGAGCTTCCAATTGGATGAGATTAAAAGTGGTTGGTAAAAGTGTAGTTCAGGTTATTGGTGAGAAAGTAAATGCTGTGGGTCTTCCGAGGCCTCTCCTCAGGAGTATTGTCATCTGGGAAGGCTACCTGCACATAATGAAACACACTTGAAACCTTGAGGACTGGATAGGTCTGAGAGGAGTGTGGTGTAATGAGGAGTGAGGACTATCCCTAAGAAGACAAAGATCCTGATGAATCAGAGGAGGATATAAATCTGAGCTATTTGCATGTGCTGCCTAAAGTGACATGGCCAGTGTCATCTTCCCCACCAAAACTATGCCTTAGCCTCCACAAAACTGCAGCCTAGGCCACTAAGGCATTTGCAAACACTACTGATTTTGATTACAGTTGAAGAAATCAAACAAAGACTACATTACTGTGCCAACCCAGAACAAAAGCCAAAGTACCCTATTGAACCAAAATTATAGGACACATCTTAAAGAATAAAGTCTTTCCCTATTAAATCTATTTTATAAAATTGGAAGAAGCAACTGTTTCATCACAAATATCAGGTTCACAAATATCAACATAGGAACAAAAGAAACATGAAAAAACAAAGAAATGTGGCAACCCCAAAGAACACAATAAGTCTCCACTAAAAAAAGAGGTAAAGGGAAATCCATGAAATGCCTGAAAAGAAATTTAAAATAATAATCTTAAGAAAAATCCACAAGAAAGTCCACAAGAAAACACAAATGGGTGATTAAAACTATCAGGAAAAAATTTCGTCATGTAAATGAGAAATTCAACAGAAATTTATACAAAAAAGAACAGAAATCCTGCAACCAAATGATCCAATGACTAAAATAAAAAATACAATTGAAAGCCTCAATAATACAATAGAAGAAGAAATTCATGTAGAAGAAAGAATTCTCAATTTTAAGACAGATCTTTAAAAGTAACCCAGTCAGGCAAAAAAGGAAAAAAGAAAAAGAAAAGAAAAACAATGAAGAAAGCCTGCATGATATGTAAGACACCATTAAATGATAAAATATTTGTATTATGAGACTTCTAGAAAAAGAAGATATAGGAAAATACATAGAAAATCTATTCAATGAAATAATAGGTGAAAATTTTCCCAGTTGTGGGAGAGATGTGAACATCCACACACAGGAACCCCAAATATATGCAAGCCAAAAATGTCCTTTCTGAGGCACATTTACTCAAACTGTCAAAAGTCAAAGAAAAGACAGAATTCTAAACACAACAAGAAATCATTAATTCACCTAAAAGGGAAGCTCTATTAATTAACAGCAGATTTCTTAAGAGAAAATGTACAGGCCAAGAGAGAATGGGAAAATATATTCAAAGTGCTGACAGAAAAAAAACAAAACAAACAAACAAACAAAAAAAACCAAACTAGTAAAAATACTATATTCCGAAAATCTAGCCCTCAGAAATGAAACACAAATAAAATGTTTCCATAGACAAGAAAAAACTGAGGAAATTCATTACCATTAGACCAGAGCCACAAGAAACATTTAAGGAAGTCCTATATCTGGAAGAGAAAGAAAGACATCTACCATCATGGAAATACATGAAAGCATAAAACTCACTGGTAGAGCAAATATACAAAGAGAAAGGCGAAGGTATGAAATACAGAACACTACCAAGCATTAAAGATAAGAGGGAAGAAAGAAACAAATGATATGCAAAACAACCAGAAAACAGTTAACAAAATGGCAAAAGTCCTTACTGGTCAATAATAACTTTAAATGTATTAATAACTGGTGCTTAAATTCCTCAATTAAAGATATAGACTATATAGACTGTATGAATGTATTTTTTTTTAAGACCCAACTATATGTTGCCTACCAGAACAAGAAATTTACTTTATATGCAAAGACCAACATAGATTGAAAGTTGGGCATGGAAAGATATTCCATGTAACACTAACCAAAAGAGAAGAATAGATATATTTCTGCAAGACAAATTAGACTTTTAGTCAAAAAACGTAAAGAGTGACAAAGAAAGTAGCTTTATATAATGATAAAGGGATCAAGTTAGTAAGAGCATATAATGATTATAAATAAATATGTACCTAACGCCAGAGTACCAAGATATATAAAACAAAATATTATTAGAGCTGAAGAGAGAGATTAGACCCAGTACAGTGATATCTTCAACACCCCACTCTCAGCATTGGTCAGATCCTTTAGGCAGCAAATGAACAAAGAAACATTGGAATTAAATTACATTACAGGCCAAATTAACCTACCAGACCTTTATAGAGTAGCATTTTATCCAACAGATACAGAATATGCATTCTTCTCACCAGCACGTGAAACATTCTCTAGCATAGACCATATATTATGCCACAAAACAACTCATAAAAAAATTTTTAAAAATCTAAATTTTATCAAGTGTCATTATCAGATCACAATGGAATAAAATTTTAAAAATCAACAAGAGGAACTTCGGGGAAAAACTGTACAAATACATGGAAATTAAGCAACATACCCCTGAATAACCACTGATCAAGGAAGAAATTAAGGAGGAAGTAAAGTAAAAAATCACTTGAAACCAAAATTAAAACTCAACATGCCCAAACCTATGACATAAAGAAAAATCAGTGCTAAGAGGGAAATTTATAACAATGAATGCTCACATCAAAAAAGTAAAAAGATCTCAAATATATATAATCTAACCATGTACCTTAAGGACCTAGAAAAGTAAGAACAAATTAAATCCAAAATTGGTAGAAAAAAGAAATAATAAAAATTAGGACAGAACTAAATGAAATAGAGACGTGTGTATGTGTGTGTGTATCATCAAAGAAATGAAACTTGGTTGTTTGAAAAAAATAAAGAAAATGGACAAATCATTAGCTAGCCAAAGAAAACAAAGACATAATACCGTGAAATAAAATCAGAAACAAAACAGAATACATTATATCTGATAACACAGGAATACAAAAGATTATTAGAGACTACTGTGAACAACTGTATGCCAACAAATTGGAAAACCTAGGGGAGATGGATAACTTCCTTGATTTACATAACTTACTAATATTGTGCTATAAAGAAATAAGAAAACATGAACAGTCCAATAACAAGTAACAATATTGAATCAATAATAAAAGTTCCTACAGCAAAGGTCCTGCAGCTGAGGACTGAATGGCTTTAGTGCTGAGTTCTACCAAACTTTCAAAGAAAGACTAATACAAATTCTTCTCAAAATATCCCAAGAAAATGAAGAGAAAGGAATTCTTCCTAAATCATTCCACAAGGCCAGCATTACCCTGGTACAAAAACAAGACAGGGACACAACAACAACAACAAAAGAAAACTGCATGCCAATGTCCATGATGAACATCATAGCCACAAAAAATCCTCAACAAAATACTAGCAACTGGAATCCAACAGCACATCAAAATGATAATATACTATGATCAAATGGGATTTATCCCAAGGATGCAAGTATGATTCTCCATACCCAAATAAATAAATGTGATATATCTAACAGAATGAAGGAAAAACTCATATAATCATCTCAACTATGCAGAAAACTCATTTGACAAAATTCAACATTCCTTCATGATAAAAACTCAACAAATTCATTAAGGGTGAACGAACATATGTCAACACAATAAAGGCAATGTATGACAGATCCACAGATAACACCATCCTAAATATAGAAGAGCTGAAAGTTTTTCTAATAAGAAGTGGAATAACATGCTTGTCACTCTTATTCAACACACTATTGGAAGTCTTAAAGCAATTAGATAAGAGGCAGAACTAAAAACATCCAAATTGAGAAAGAGGAAGTCATTTTTTCCCTCTTTGCAGAAAATATAAACTTCCATACAAAAAAACCCTAAAAACTCCACACAAAAAAACTCTGAAAACTGATAAGTTGAGTAAAGTTGCAGGATACAAAAGCAACATACAAAAAAATCAATGTCATTTCTCTACACCAATAAGAACTAGCTGAAGAGGAAATCAAGGAAGCAATCCCACTTAACAGTAGTTATAAAAAATAACATAACTTACCTAGGAATAAATTTAGCTAAGTAGGTGAAGGATCTTTACAATGAAACTTATAAAACACTGTTAAAAAAAAATTGAAGAGAACACAAAAAATGGGAAGACATACCATGTTTATGGATTGAAAGAATAAATATTGCTAAAATGACCATACTACTCAAAGTAATCTGCACAGTCAATTCAATCCCTATGAAAATACCAATGACATTTTTTTTGTAGAAATAAAAAAAAAACCCTAAAATTCACATGAGACCAAAATACCCTCAAATAACCAAAGCAATCTAAGCAAAATGAACAAAGTTGGAGGCATCATACTACCTGACTTCAAAATATACTACAGGAAGGATAAAGAGCAAGATGACTAAATAGAACCCTGCAGCAATCAATTCCCTGTAGGAAAACCAAATTGAATAACCATCCATACAAGAAAGACCTTCTTAAACCCCCCAAATCAGGAAAACATTTACAGTACCTGGTTTAAACATTATATCCAGGAAAGAGGCACTGAAGAGAGTATGAAGGTCTACACCCCTCTGCCATCTCCCAGCATCACCATGTTAGCACAGACATGGAGAGAATCTATGCGCTTAGGAGTCTAACAGTGAAGTGATTGTGAACATTGCATTGGAATTCAGGACCATCCTGTAATAGGGAAATATATCACAGGGCAAAATTGTGCCAATGCACAAGATGAAGCATTTAGACTACACCAGAGGGGAATCTTCTGCCCCAGTAGTAGGAACCAGAGTTATGCTGAAGTTGCAAAAGTAGCCTGGTCCTGGAATAAATTTTTAAGGCAGTCAGGTCACAAAGATTGCTGTCCTTGAGAAATTTCTTCATTGCACTGGACTCAGAGCCAGTGGACTTGGGGTGCATGTGACCCAGCAAGACCAGCAGTGGTGGTCACTGTGTCACCTCTTCCTCTACTTCAGGCAGCTTAGGGAGCATCTTCTTCCACTTGAGGAAGGAAAGAGAATAGTACAGAAAACTTTGTCTTGCAACTAGGGTACCATTTGAGTCAGAGTAAAATAAAGTGCCAAGCAGATTCTTGAAGCCACTGATCTAGGCTGTAGCTCCCAAAAGGTCCTGGCCTCTGGGCCAGAAGGTAACTCACTGCACTGAAGGGAAGAACTCAGTCCTGGCAGTATTCATCACTTCCTAAGGAGCCCCTGAACATTGAATAAACATCAGAAGTAGCCAGGCAGTAATTGCCACAGGCCTTGAGTGTGCTGGCTTCAGGTGTGACATGGTGCAGTCCCAGCTGTGGTGGCCACAAGAGAGTGCTCACATCACTCTTTCCCCAACTCCAGAAAGCCTAGCACAATGAGGAAGTCTTTTCTGCTTGGAGGAATAAGAGGGAAGAGAGTGAGAGACTTTGCATAGTAGTTCAGGGAATTCTCCTATATCTTACCCAAGTCTGCCAAAGTGATGTCTCCAGGAGTCTATAAGAGTCTTGGGGCACTCTCTTTTGCTAACATGGCTATAGTGACCAAAGACTTATATTACAATACTCAATTCCATTGGATACATGAAAGATAGGTACAAATAAGCCCAGAGTGCAAAGATGAGAGTAAATTATTATTAATATTATTTTTTTTTGAGACAGAGTCTCAAGCTGTCACCCCGGGTAGAGTACCATGGGGTCACAACTCACAGCAACTTCAAACTCTTGGGCTTAAGCAAGTCTCTTGCCTCAGCCTCCTGAGTAGCCGGACTACAGGTGCCCACCACAATGCCTGGCTATTATTTTGTTGTTATTGTTGTTGCAATTGTCATTGTTGTTTTAGCTGGCCCAGGCCAGGTTTGAACCCTCTAACCTTGGTGTATGTGGCCAGTGCCCTACCCACTGAGTACAGGCACCACCAAGAGAGTAAATTATTATTTATTATTATTCAGTGCTGAGACATCAATGAAAATCCACAAGCATCAACAACATGCAGGACAACATGACTTTCACCAGATGAACTAAATAAAACAACAGTGACCAACCCCAGAACAATGCAGACATGTGACTTTTCATAAAGAAAATTCAAAATACTTGTTCTGAAGAAGCTCAGTGAATGTCCAGACATCACAGAGAAGGAAGTCAGAAGCCTATCAGAGAAATTTGTGAAAAGCGATTGAAATAATTTAAAAAAAAAGCAAAAACTCTAGAGCTAAAAAATTCAATTGACAGACTGAAAATTGCATCAGATTCTCCCAACTGATCAAGCAGAAGAATTATTGGACTTGAAGAAAAGCTATAAGGAAATACACAGTCAGATAAGAAAAAAGAAAAAAAGCACTAAGATCTATAAAATATCATCAAATGGGTAAATCTAAGAGTATTGACCTTAAAGAGGAGGTACAGAGAGAGACTGAGGTAGAAAGGTTTTTTTTTTTTTTTTTAAATTTTTTTATTGAATGATAACTATGTACATTAATACACTTCTGGGGTACAGTGTGGGGTTTTCACATGCAATCTGAAATACTTCCATCAAACTGATCAACACAGCCTTCATGTCATTTTCT
>CAUYQV010022874.1:0-15874 GCA_963574575.1 Galagoides demidoff
TACATCAGATCTTTCAATGTTTAATTCCATTTTAATTTTATGTTTTTCTTCCTCCTCATGTTTTATGCATATAAATATTATATCCAGATGGTGCCAAAAAAGTATACACATTTAAAGAAAGGGATAAGCTGTATTAAAATACTCAATATTACTAATCACAAAAGATGAATGCAAGTCACATCGATCAGCTCTTATAATTTATTTATTTATTTTTTTGAGATGGAGCCTCAAGCTATCCCCCTGGGTAGAGTGCCATGGCATCACAGCTCATAGCAACCTCCAACTCCTGGGCTCAAGCGAGTCTCCTGCCTCCGCCTCCCAAGTAGCTGGGACCACAGTTGCCCGCCACAACGCCTGGCCATTTTTTGGTTGCAGCCATCATTGTTGTTTGGCGGGCCCGGGCTGGGGATTTGAATCCCCCACCTTAGGTGTACGTGGCTGGCGCCTTAGCTGATTGAGCCACAGGCGCCGAGCCGATCAGCTCTTATAACTGCAGAAGTCAGACATGGCTTGAGAATTACAAATTTAATATAGTTTTTTTCCTTTCTTAAAATGTGTATACATTTTTTTGGTACCCTCTGTATATAAGGTTCTTCTAAATTTTGATCATTTAATTAGTATTAATCAATATCAATTAATCAGTATTAATTAAATGATTATTTAATTAATGTTAATCAATACTAATTAATGCCAGACTTATCCCTGAAAAGTTACTATTTTTCTCTTTGGAATTAGTGAACAATTCATGAAGAGATGCTTTATGATTATGTAAATGTCCTGTTTGTCATCAAATCCTCACATACTTGTTGGTATCCAGTGACAATTTCCACAATCATTGTGCCAAGTAATGAATGTGGAAGGAATGATGAAGTAGGAAAACCAAAACTTAGCTTTTTAAAAAAATAATCTGCGGCACCCCCTTTACTATTCTGGCATATAGTTTACAGATTATACTATGCATACATAACTTCAACTTAATATTAAGGATAGTGATTTATAGTAAAAATAATATGTATTTCAGTATGTAAATGCTTTGGCACTTTTACAGAGAGGCTGTGTTGTGAGGGAGGTGTGGATACTGGTTTGAGGAGTCGTGGTCTTGGGACAGCCACACATGCAGAGGTGACCAGTGACAGCTCATAGTCAGTGGCATTACGCTGGTAATGAGTTTTTGGAAACTGGTGAACAACTCTTGGTAAAGTTTAGAACAAAGTAGCGCAAAATATTCCCTCAATTTACACTATATTGGCAATTTCCCCAACTGGGGATACATTAAAATAGTGTAAAATTGAGTTAAATCTCAGACATACACATACAATTTAGATAATTATAAACAAGTTTTTTATCTCCATGGATGCTGGGCAGGACATAGGACAAACTAGAGGCTGTGGTTAGTGTTTTGCAGTGTGGCACCTGCCTGCTCGCTTCAGAACATTGGACATGTCTGGCTTGAACTTCCCGAACATCCTTCGCATCCTCTGATCATTCAGACAATAAAATAACCCCCACAAATATCCATAATGTCCCCAGGGGGGTGATCACACCAGTTAAGAAGTATTGTTCTAAGGCTTCTTACAGCACAGATTCCTTGATGTATCCACCCTCTTGCCCCCCTCCCCCAAAAGCAAGACGTTGTTTTTTTTTCTTGGTGTTTTAAATAATTTTCTAGTCCATCACCTGTTTGCTGTAGACTTCTCTATTGCATCTTCTAGGCCTTGGGCACAAGAGATTTTTTTATTTCCGTCGATGCACAGTCTGTTGATTTGAGGTTTCGGAGAACAACGTCAAGGGGTGTGATCTACCACACTTACCACATCATCAGGGTGAATGTAAAGATTAGATTCTCCTTCAGTTAAGATGAGCAAGACGAGAATATTTTCTAGGTCTCGAACCCTGGCTCCAAACCTTCTACATACTTCTCTTCCTCACATTTAGTAGATGTGTTTAACTTCACTACCAAAGGTTTTGCTCTTTGGTGTTCATGAGTTTACATCAAAATGTGGAGCAGAAATATGATCAGGGAACGGGAAAGTCTAGTTTGGTAAGGCTGTCTCGCCACATTGCAATAAGAACCATTAAATAAGTGTTTGAGTGGTCAGCAGTACAATTGTGGAGAATCAGCCTGTTGGTAATCCTAAATAATCAAGACTGTTTTGACAAAGAAGAGCCTGGTCTACTTGACTTATTAAACTGTTTTAAAAAATAATAATCATGTGGACTAGTCAAAAAAATCTTTTTTTTTTTTTGTAGAGATAGAGTTACTTTATCGCCCTCAGTAGAGTGCTGTGGTATCACACAGCTCACAGCAACCTCCAACTTCTGGGTTTAGGTGATTCTCTTGCCTCAGCCTCCCAAGTAGCTGGGACCACAGGTGCCCACCACAACACCCAGCTATGTTTTTATTGCAGTTTGGCTGGGGCGGGTTTGAACCTGCCACCCTAATCTTAATAAGAAAGAAGAATTGTATTTGAGCTCCAGAGTTCTTTTCTGGGGGGGACTGAATTTGGGGAGACATATGTACGAGTATTCCCCCAAACATGCTGTATCACTATTTGTCATCCTTGGAGCAACCCTGGAGTCAATTTCTTTTTCTCTCCATTTTTCTTCTGTTTTACTTTCTCAGGACTACCATAATTTCGATTTCTTTAATGCTTTCACGTTCTTACTTCAGGCATGATGAGTCTGGCCTCTAACTGAGCTGAACAAACGGTTTTATTACATTCATGCTCTAAAATCACATTAGCAAATTTTTCACAGATCAGCAGCAGACACACTGAGAACTAGAAGTGCCTACCATGCAAAGATGGGGTTCATTAACTTTGCGGCTTTTTTTTGTTTTGTTTTTACAGACTATTTCACGAGACCTTCTTAATCCAGAATCTTTCTCAGGAGCCTTCTGGGCACTTTGACCTGGATCAGTTACTGCTTTGGCTTATGGCAACATGACAAAGTGGCACGACAGGACACAAACCAGTCGATTATTTCTGCTGAATTTCCTGGGGGTTTCACTAGCAATATAAGAGAGGCAGCATGAGTGGAAAACTGGAGCAGGCAGCTTCTCCTTCCCACTGTGTTGTACTGTCCCGTTCAGCGAGTGTTTGCAGGATTCCCTTTATGCTCTCTAGCAGGAGACCCTTAGAAAGGCCTCCCTCGGCTCGGCCCCTGTGGCTCAAGCGGCTAAGGCGCCAGCCACATACACCTGAGCTGGCGGTTTGAATCCAGCCCGGGCCTGCCAAATGACAATGACAGCTGCAATCAAAAAATAGCCGGGCATTGTGGCGGGCGCCTGTAGTCCCAGCTACTAGGGAGGCAGAGGCAGAAGAATTGCTTGAGCCTAGGAGTTGGAGATTGCTGTGAGCTGTGATGCCACAGCACTCTACCCAGGGGGACAGCTTGAGGCTCTGTCTCAAATAAAAAAAGAAAGTCCTCCCTCATGGGTGAGGGCGAGTGGGTCCCATGGCTACCACCACAAGAGGCTGTGAGGTGGGTCGAAGAATTTGGGGTGTGGAATTAGATGGCCTTGAGTTCCCCTTCTGGTGCCACCTCTTACCAGCTACAGTGTCTGTGTCTTAAACTCCCCAAATAAACAATCTCAGCTTTGTCTACAGCACAGTGTGATCGTGAGAGTTAAGTGAATCACATCGATTGAAACAAGAAAATTCTGAGTATGATTTAAAGAAAAAATTGTTTGCACTAACACAAAGAAGCTTGCTGCCCTCCTTCCCCTCTTCCTCCTCTTCCTCCTCCTCCTTCTTTTTGAGACCACATAGAAGGGAATTAAGTTTCAGGAGTCCAGGGTACAAGCTTGACAGCCAACTCTGAGCAGATAGTACATCCACTCTGAGCCTCTGGAGGCAGCTGAGAGGGCTGCATGGCCCAGAGCAAAGCCTCTGAATGAGGGCAGGGTGGGTAAGAGCAAGCCAACTGTCCTATTGTTTCTTCAACCTCAAAATGTCAAAATTGAACTCATCACAACTTGACCTTGGCTTTAGGCCACCACTTCCCCTTCATGGCCCTCTCTGGCTCTAATACCCCAGCCTTTTGAAGTTCCCCGAATGGAAGACAACCACGCCCTCACACAGGATGGTCCTTGGCTGCACCGGCAGGGACAAATACCACCCGAGTGGACATGCTTTGCTGTCTCATGATTATCCCTGTCGTGAGCTCCTGATTTTATTTATTAAGTCCATTAAGAATGGAGATGACCCAGAGAAAGTTTTCATTTAAATAATTCAGTGTTATTGAACAAAGTCAAATGGCCAATGATAAAACTGGAGAAAAAGAACTGGATTTAGGGGTCAGTGATCTAGGTTCTAATCGGAGCTCTCTAGTTGCTTTTTGTGAGGCTTTGGAAAAATGACTTCACCTGTTTTCCCCTCAGTTTCCCAATCCGAAAAAGGGGAGCTAATAACCGCTGCCACTGTCATGTTACTGGGCTACTATGAGGGTCAGATGGAAGGATGAATTTGATGTGTCATGAACAAGAGTTTCCTGTGGTACAATAAACACAATCCAGATTTGAGGTGATTCATTGTTAAAGAAAAGTAATCCGAAAGAAAGTAGAATTTATCGGGCATTTGTTATGAACTTGACTTCATGTTACATATATAATCAGGTTTAATCTTCATAATAATCCTGTGAACTGGGTATTAATATCCTCATTTTTCTCAGAGAGATTAACCTTGCCCAAGATTATATGCTGCCAACTGGCCTTGCTGGAATTCAAATCCAGGTCAGGCTGACTCCAAAACTCAGGCTCTTCACATAACCCCTGATGCCCCAATAGTAGACTAAATATATATTTTTGACCCTAGACAGTGCATTAGTGATTTCTCTGCTTGGATATGCAGAGATAAAACAAAAAAGCAAACTCCCCAATCCGATCTTTGTATCTTAATCCAAATAAGATTAAGATTTGGATTAAGAATTTCTGTATTTGGGAAAGGAAAAGCAGACGCCACACCTAAGTGGGTGTTTAAGCTGGGAGTATTAGGAGAAGAATGGCAATTGACAGGATTATCCCGAGATTCCACAGGGACAATAAACATCCATGGTGATAGTGTGGAGCCAAAACACGTGCCATCAGCAGGTGGCTGAATCCACAAATCCAGCTGCCTCTGGCGCTGGGAAGCATTTCACATCATCTTTCCTGCCTGAAGCCCAAACTCAGTAGATTTAAATGAAAACTATTAATAAGAAGTGCACAGAATTTATAAAAGAATGTGTTAAGTGGAAACCTACGTGCAAACCTCTGAGAGTTTTGTTTCTAGGGATCAATGAGCAGGCTGAGGAATGTGGGTATTTAGATCTGCTTAGTACAGGGACAAATTGTGGCTTTATGCTTAGAGGAGCATTTAAAAAAATTGGCCCCGGGATTGCAGGAAAACAGAACAACAATGTAGCCATTTGGTATGACTTGTTATAAAACTTAGCTAGTGCTTTTTAAAAATAGTTCCAAACCAAATTAGCTCTGGGCACCTGCTGGAGCTTAGTATGTTTTCAGATAGACTTGTTTGCTGTCAGCCAAAAAAAAAAAATTCAACCCAACAAAACCTTCCACCCACATGGTTTGTTATAAAACCTGACACTCCTAATGCTTTTTCAAGCCACTTCTCTTAGATCAAACCATTCAAATAAAGAAACACGACATGGGACATCCTGAAAGAATGTGGCAAATTATTTGTGGTTAGATATAATTTCATAAAAAACTAAAGAAGAAAGGTAGGTGATGTTAGGAAAGTGATGTATCGATCACTTTGTGAAAGTTTTTCTAATTCCTCATGTGAATTCATTCCATTTCTGACATGATATGCTAGAATTTTGTAATTTATGTTTTATTGGATAGACCCCATCATATTGTTTATACCAAATGTACTTGGCTAGCTGTTTCAAGTGATCTAGACATTTTGTTTATCCGACAGAAGAGATATAGATGATATTTGAATGAACAGTGACAAAAATACTGTTATGGATTTTTATGATTGTAGGCAATATTGAAAGCTGTCAATTGCTCATAGAGGCTGCTAAGACCTGGTTCAGTGTTAACAAGTGAGAAACTTATTTCTGCAGTGCTGTGCGAGTGATTTAGTTTTCACAGACCTCATCTAAATTCTGCCCTATACTGGTTCTCTAACTGAAGTTGGGAAAAAGTCCTATTTAATTATACAGACATTTTATATAGTGAAATGGCTTAGAGAAGCCTATCTCACCAACATTAGCACACATATCATTGAATAAAATACAACTGACTTGCTAGTGACTCACCCGTTCTTCTGAATAATTTTGAATAATTTAACTTCTTAACCACTGCAAAGTCTTAAAATCAGGTTGGTACCTTAGAAGTCCTGATGTGAGTAATAATAATGACAATGGCAAGGATATTTATTGATGCTACTATCACTTATGAAATACCTGGTACCCAAATAGATACTTTATATGCATTTTTGATACACCTGATAACAACCTGGTAAAATATTCTTAGCCAATTTTATGTATGTAGTATACTGGGGAAATAGGATCTTAGAGTTCACACAGCTAAAAAAATGAGAATATTGAAATTTGAATCCATATCAGCCTGATTCAATGTTCTTTCCTTTATACAAGCAACAGAAAAAAGGAGGTTGACTATCGGAAGCTAAAAGGAGACACTTGATGCAGGAAGTGACCCATAGAATAGCAAATGTGCTTTGTTCCCCTTTTGAGGGTTCGGAAACCTGAGAAATAAATATGATATAGAAGCACTCTCATTATCTCTAAATGAGGAGATGCGGGTCAAAACTTGCAGAAATTCTCTAGACACCCTTCTAAACAGGTGTGGTTTAAATTAACCCAGCATAGCAGAGTAACAAAAGCTGTCCTGTCCGCCAGAAGGCTAGGTCAGATATATCCATTAAAGTGCATGAATACTCAGTAGAGGCTGAGTAATCCACTTTTGCCATGGAAATCTTAAAATAAACTCCTCTTTATGAATGTGAAGACTCACTAGTTCTTCTTTCACTAAACCCCAAACCTTATGATATTTACTAAGGACCCAAGAGTCTCACAAATGCTAACACCATAGTGTTTTAGTCTATCACAGATATTTTATTATCATTGAAAAATCAGATCCAACATTTTCTATAAGTAATTGAGATAAAACTACACTTACCAAATAAAGAAAGGTACCTGAGTGGTATTTGTCCTTGATCTGTCTTACTGACAGTAATTTTTTAATGACTTTTTTTTCTTTTTTCCTTTTTGAGACTGAGTGTTACTCTGTCACCTTGGGTAGAGTGTCTTATGTAGAGCTCACAGTAATCTCAAACTCTTGGGGTTAACAAATCCTCTTGCCTCAGCCTTCTAAGTAGCTGGGACTATAGGCAGTGGCCACAGTGCCAGCTAGTTTTTCTATTTTTGGTATAGATAGGAAGTTCTTGCTCAGGTTGGTCTTAAACTCCTGAGTTTAAGCAATTTACCCGCCTTGGCCTCCCAGAGTGCTACGATTACGGGTGTGAGCCACCGTGCCTGGCTTGACAGCGATTTTTAATTAAGCTTTGCCATTATTTATCTATTACTTAAGGTTATCAGATGGGACTGAAGTTTAGCATTGCTATTTATGTATTTGTTTATCTCATAGTATTTAGATATTGGTCTAGTAATTGTGAAAAAATATTTACTGGCATTGGACTTTTTTTTTTTTTAAACAGAAGAAGGGGGTCAAGCTTTGTATAAGTTTTGTCACAGTTGGGACAAAATCAGAACACCTGAAAAATCTGGTCAGCTTCATTTGCCATCAGGTATTTATATAGCTGAGTCATGTGTTAAGCATTTGCAAGCATCACCCACTGCTGCTTGTATAGACTAAGTTAGCCTTCAACTAATTGGACTATGGTTGAAAATAATCCCATTATGATTTGTCTGAAGTTGTGTAGGCTTGGCTAAAAATATCCTGTCTCTTCTTTATAGAATATTAAAGAATTGTAAAGATGATGTAATAGATGACTAGCAATACATTGATCCCATGATAAATGTAGTCAGGAGACCTCTACGTGCTGAAGACTTTCTTTACTGTCCTCAAACTAATATAAACTTTCTCTTTTAAATCTTATTGCCCCAAATACTCTAGGCATATTTTTTTCTTATGCAAGATCATCTGCTAGAACACACCATTTCTGTGTGCATATTACTAAAAGGCATTCGGCTGGTTGGGCTAGTTATAAAAAGGTCCTCCTTGCTCTGCGTCTGGGTTAAGGCAGCTCTGTGCAGACTGGATCTCAGTCCCACTTGTCTGTCTTTGGTGTGTGGCTTCTGTTTTTATGCTACTTATAGTCTGTCCTGTACTCAGATATTTGTATTATATCACTCATTCATTCAGTTGCTTAACAGATGTTTCTTTCATGAGCACCTATTACACATTGTGCATTCATTAAGCTCCTGAGAACAGAGTGGTAAGTAAGGCACAGAGCAGGGTTCTGTTGAGGAGAAGGATTTATGTGTCATTTGGTGTCCCACTGGCAAACAGATGGCATAACCATAGGACGCATCAAACAGAATGCAATAAAGGAACTATTCACAGGATAGGGTGCAGGGAACTCACAGAGGTTAGCGCAGGATCTAGGGGCTAGAAAGACATGGCTTTAGAAAGGTAGCTGGGAGAAGGCAGTTACTGGAACTCAGAGAAAGCACTGACTGGAGAGTCCCTGTCTGGAGCCTAAATCTTAGATGGAGGGATACAGGCAGGCACTGGGGACTCTGAAGTGATGGAGGTTGGTGGCAGGGTGAGGGGGGAATACCCATCCTCACTCTAAAGTCATCTGATTTCATTGTTAAAGATGTCCCTTATTGGCCGAACCCAACCAGAAGCTGGGTGATAGATCGGGAAGCTCATCAATACAGTCTTTAGAGGTCAGCCTTCCAGGAGCAGAGCGGAGGAGTGGAGGAGGGTGGAGAGTGCTCCTGGAGGAGAAAACAGAAGATATCCACCATAGACTGTTCCTCTCGCCACTCTGGCTCCACTCCTGTCATTCACATAGTTAAAAGTTATGTCCCAACACAGGGAGCGCACAAAGTCCCATCAGTTACCACGTCATTGATATTGATGTCATCAATCCGTCATATTTCCAGGTGAAGTACAAAATGTTAACAATCACCAGTGTTCTTCATAGAAAGTAATGAGGGTGAGGGAGAGGAAGGGGAAAACAGATAATTTATTAAAATAAAATGTAGCTGCTATTTTTACTTCTACAGCAGCCATTTTCCTCATTCTTTGCCAACATTTCATCTTGTGCTGTGGATTGAATGTTTGTGTCTCATCTGAATTCAGATGTTGAAACCCCAGCTCCAAATGTGACAGTATTAGGAAGTTTGTCTTTGGGAAGTAACTAAAAGTAGATGAGGTCATGAGTTTGGAGCCCTCCTGAAGGGGATTAGTGCCTTTCTGAGTGGCAGGAGACCTTATTTTAGCTCCTTTCTTTCTGCCGTGTGAAGATACAATGGGAAGGTGGTAGTCTGTGTGGAAAAGGGCTCTCACCTGACCTCAGACTTCCAGGGTCCAGAACTGTGAAATAAATTTCTAACATTTATAAGCCACCCAATTGATAGTATTCTGTTATAGCAGCCTGAACTAAGATGCCTGGATGGAGTTCCTTACCTGGTAGGGTAACTCAAACCTCCATTCCTATGGGATCTGAGTCCTTGGATCTCATTTTGACTTGCTGTAGTTTTCCATTGACCAGGGCCATTGAGCGAGAGAGTCCTAAGAGGCACCTCAACAATCCCTGTGTTTCAAACACAGTACTCTATGCTCCCATTATGTAGCAGTAATCTCATTTCCTCCTGGTAATTGGGATCAACCATCCCAGCCAGTAAAATGAACTTCCTCCTCTGTCTGTTAATTCACAGGCATGAAAATTCCAAAAAGCCCAGAGGGCAGCCTTAGAATTCATCATAACTGTGATTATGTTCTGGTAGGTGCTTCCCTTGGGCATTACAATGTCTAAACCCACTGAGCTCAAAGTTGCATTGATGGTACATAACACAATTTCTTTGAGCTGTGGGGACAATATGAAAAAATCTACTAGATATAATAGTAAGGTGAAAGACTCCTCCCTCTGGTTCCTTTTCCCTTTGTGATCCTGTCACAAAGTGGAAACATGTGGGTTGAGACACGTGGGTTAAGACATAGCATTCCAACTTCACAGTGTGCAGTCCCCAACTGGTGCCATAGCTGAGCTTCCGGCAGGCCACTATAGCTTTCTATCAAGCTGGTTACTTGTTAAAGATGAAGCCAGTAACTGACATGATTTGGGCACATTGCTATTCTTCCATCTCCTTAAAATATTTTCTCTGGCTGGAGAATTCTGGGACACTGATGGTAATAATTAAAGGAGTCTATAACTCCATGTATGGAGAGCGCTTCAGGTGGAGATGACAAATCTATACCCGTAATATGAATGTAACATGTAAGGACAAATTTATACCCTTCCCTTCATGAGAGAGGCCCACTGTAACTTATCTGCCTCCAGATGACTGGCTGAACCCCTGAAAAATTGTGTCATATTAGGGGTTCAGAGTTGGCCTCCATCATTGGCAGGTTGGACACTCAGTAGGTATAGTGGCTAAGTAAGCTTTGGTGAGCTTGTGCATAGCCTTCATCCCTGCTAGCAGGGATGGAGCCATTGAGTAAATACTGAGGGGGCTAAGCAAGGAGGTTGGGGCCTCACATGGGGCCATAGTAAGCTTTGGTGATCTCCCTGCTAGCAGGGGTGGAGCCATTGAGTAAATTCTGAGGTGGCTAAGGAAAGAGGTTGCCTGATAGAAATTGAATAATTTTATCCATCAGATTGTTGAAAGACTCCTCCAAACGGATCCTTCTGGTCAGTTTATCCATGTATCTCTCCCCCACTCACCTTTGTCATCCATTTTCCAATTTGTCAAGTTCATGACCAGTCAGCCAACATGGTTAGCCCATGAGTCGGTATAGATCTTGACCTCAACCATTTTTCTCATTAAGTGGACAACCAGTTGTGCCTCTCTAAGTTCTGGCTATGGGGAAGACTTACACTCAGCACTGTCCTTCAGGGATGGCCTGGAAGATGTACATGGCAGATTCATCTGTTATTAGGCCTAGGGATTGTCCTCTTCTGTTAGCTGTGACACTGTGGTTGGATTGAGGGAGAAACTGTGTAATACCAGAGCAGGTACTATATAAATTGAAACTTTCTTTTTGCATCTTCCAAACATGCTAGGACTCATCTGCATTATACTGTTTCTATTTTTAGTGCACAGACAATTTAATGATTGATGGAGCTGATACTTAATAATACTTCATACTATACCTGGTAGGATAGCACTCTTTTTTTTTTTTATTAAATGATAGCTGTGTACATTAATGCAATCATGGGGTACAGTGTAGGATAGCACTTTTTAATATTTTAGTATAATTCCTGAAAATACCAATGTAATGGCCACCCTTTATGGTCAAAACCCAGTTCATGATAGGCAGTTCAGGTGGCAGTCACTTGAAGCCTCATGTCTGCCATTCAGTCTCCACCAGGATTTGGTAACAAGCCAGGAAATGCTTTCAAATGGAGAATCATTGTCAGCAGAAGAGGGTGTAGCTTGATAAAGGCTCATTTGTTGTACTAACTGGGAGATAACACCAGCAAATTCTCTTATAAAAGAGGAGATGGCTGAGTTGGGTTTTAAAGGATAAGGAATATGTAGTTAGCTGAATAAATTGTAAAACAGCATATTCAAAAATAAGAGAAAGTGAGATAGCAGAATGCTAAAGTCACTTGATAGTCCTGGATTGTGAGGTGTAATGAGACACATTCGGGGCCTAATCATGGGGCCCTTGGACTCTGGAGAGGAAGGTACTGAGCTTTTTTAGGCAGAGAAATTGTCTTATCTCTTTAAAGAAATAGACTCATCTTCTCTTTCTTCTGATGCCTTGTACCGTCCCTTACAAATATAGATCATACACTTTTTTTGTTTTGGAATTTTAACTGGAAATTCCACATTGTACCATTTGTCAAAGTAAGTTCCCGACATTTTTTCTGCTTGGTGTTTAAACTACTACTCCCAAACTAAAGTGTTTCCTTAAACTAGGCATCCTCCTCAATAAATTTCACATGTGACTTGCTCAGATCACTTTCTCTCTGTCTCTGTGTTTATATGAACCCTGGTATTGTGCAGGGTTCATATAAAGGAGAAGGCATCTCACTTAGATGAGAATTGGCTTCTATTCTGCTATTTGTTCTCATTATTCAAATTTCTAAACTATGTGGTTTCACCTCCTTATGTCTTTCAGTAAGATACGAAGGCAAATATATCCCATCTGTTAACCTTTTTAATAAAAGTGTTTTGCCTAAGCTACATAAAATACCCTGTGGATAATGAACCTTGTGTTTTCGTAAGTGCATAGTGTCTTTAACACATGAGTGAATCAGTTGCTAAAATATTTATAGTTTACAAACTTGAGGAACAATCAGTGTGATGGTAACAGATTCCAAATCTTTGAAATAGCTTGAGCAATATATTACCTCACACAGTGAAATAGCACTAGTTCTGAAACATTGCTTCCCTATTTAGAAATTAAAACTTTTGTTGTTCTATGAAAGGAGCAGGGCACACCACCAACAAAAAGTGCCATCTGGGCCAGGATCCCGGGAGAGAAAGGACTAGAGAACAAATGGCAGATCAAAAGTTTGGACCAGAAACTCATGCAGTGAGTGTTTAGAGTAGGTCTGAGTGAGCCTGGTGTGCC
The DNA here is from genome assembly GCA_963574575.1 of Galagoides demidoff. Classification (NCBI taxonomy): domain Eukaryota; kingdom Metazoa; phylum Chordata; class Mammalia; order Primates; family Galagidae; genus Galagoides; species Galagoides demidoff. The sequence goes on from CAUYQV010022874.1 coordinate 12,746, forward strand.
TTTGATTTCAAAGACTGCTCCGTGCCTGGATAAACTTTGTAGACTGTGGAACACAATGATAACTGGCCCTGGGCACAAACAGAGGAACATTGGGTTACCAGAAGGGAAGATGGAGATGATTAAGTTTGCACAGGAAGAGTGAAGGGAATATGGACCAGTACACCAGGATTTCAGCTTCTGAGAAAATTCAGGTGTTATTCAACAGTTGGGCAGGGCTTAAAATTTTGTGGGTTTGGGATTGAGTCCCTTGAGAGTTGAGGGTTGGTTAGATTGTCTGTCAATAAAAGAAATATGAAGATTGGAGTGTTTTGCTACTCACCTGTGTTTTATCTCTTTACCCTGTAGAGAACTATATGGCTTTAAAATGCAAAAGTATTCAGCCCCACTGACCTGGTTCAAACTTTAATATTATTCCATTAAATATCAATGCAGAGATCACCATTTTATGTTCAAAACAAGGTATCAACTTAAAAGTAAAAATATTTTGGGCAGTGCATGTAGCTCAAGGAGTAGGGTGCTGGCCCCATATACCACGGGGTGGCGGGTTAAAGCCTGGCCCTGACCAAAACTGCTAAAAAAAAAAAAAAAAAATTGACCATGAATACATTTTGTTTTCAAAAAACTAAATGGGATAGTGACAGTTATTAAACTTGTATCATTTTCTTCAGACTTGTATAGAAATATTTAGCAAGTCTAAAATTACAAATGGCCTTACTAGGTGTTATGCAAAGAGATCGCCAGAATCAGTTCAACTCTTCCAAATCTTATAAAACCATCAGCTTCAACATGAATACTGAGTTACAGGATAGAATGGGGGAAGAATCATCTCGAATTAAAGATAGTTATGCTTAAAATCCTCATCAAAGGGAGCAACAGAATCCATCAGTGCCATCTATGCCACTGTGATGCTCTTATTTTTATTTTACCACTAGGATGGATTTTTTGTTACTTTAATGATTATGTCTTTATCTATCTAGATCTAGATTGTTAAACTTTTAAATTGGTTTTTTTTTTTTTGAGACAGAGTCTCAAGCTGTTGCCCTGGGTAGCGTGCTGTGGTGTCATAGCTCACAGCAACCTCCAACTCTTGGACTTTAAGCAATTCTCTTGCCTCAGCCTCTCAATGTAGCTGGGACTACATGCACCTGCCACAATGCCTGGCTATTTTTTGGGTGTAGTTGTCTTTGTTGTTTAGTGGCCTGGGCTGGATTTGAACCCGCCAGCTCTGGTGTACATGGCTGGTGCCCTAGTTGCTTGAGCTATGGGTGCTGAGCCTCAACTTTTAAATGGTTTTTCAGTGGTACACTTGGAGCTCTATAGAGCTGCATATAGCCACAATCAAATTAAAAATGTAATTTTGCATTAAGGTGTTTACAAATCTGCTTATAAGTTTTTAGGATGGAAAGAAAGATTAACTTGCAGGGCAGAAATTGTGAGAACTTTGGATAAGAATCTTACTGTTATTTATAGCTTCCATATATTGAAAATAATTAAATATTAAAAATAAATTTTTTTTAACTTCTTGAAGAACTCCAAGTGTCTCTAAGGGTATGTGGAATAAGAACTTAGACTGTTCCTGAAGTGTTTGTACCATGATTTGCTAGAGATTGCTCTATTCACAGAGACAACATATATTGGAATATACACTGTTAAAACGTGTCTCTAGGAAAATAAATCTTACTCTGCTACCTGAGTTCAAGGGCATGTTTTTTAAGTCCACTCAAGCTTTCCAGCAATTTAATATTAAATATTTAATATCAGATCCTATGGGTAATTAAGAAACAAAAATTTAAATTTCTGAAGGTTTTTGGTTGATTTTTTTCACGGGTAAAGGATAAATACATTTATCTTTGAGGTAAATTCAACTAAAATCTCTAAAGCTCATCAATACTCAAAATTATATTTCGAAAGAGCAAGAAAATTTATGTTAGCTCTTTTATTTATGAAATAACACCTGTGTTCCTGAACTGAGAAGAGACTTTTTGGGCCCCTGAGTGTACAAAATGACTCTGGACATGCATTGGTTAGTAGGTGCTAATCCTGGTGAAATTTTGTTCCTTTAGTCCTGTTTTTTTCAGCAATTAACACAGCTTTTAAAGAGTTTTTAGTGAATGCTTTGTGTGCAAATTGACACAATTTTTTATTTATTGTTGGATGTTACCAGAGACCTGGAGAAGTAAAAAATGTAAAAGAATTCAAAACTTTTAAATTAGATTTTGTTTACCTTTCACTTTTACATTGATCATGTACATATGGGGTATGCTGCACAGTCTCAGAATTACTTCAAACAAAATAATAAAGTTATTCCGTGGATCCTGTCACTAGAGGCATTAGGAACCCTTCTGGGTATGTTCATTCTCCCCTATTTTAATTTTTTTCCTGAAAATCTATTTCTGTGTGGTAAAGAAATCAATTTCTCACCACGTGACTTTCTCCCTTAAACATGGCAAGTAAATCATTAACCATTAATTCCTGGTTTTCATTGCAGTGCTCAGCAGTGTCTTGTTCATAATCAATCAATTGATTGGTTAACTGATACAATTCCAGAAATTCTTAAAATCAATTAATTGATGATTAGCCTGTTAATATCAATAAATTATTAATTAATTTCTGGAATTGTATAATTTAAATAAATTGTAGTTCAGCATAATGTGGTATACAATGTTACAACCGAAAACTGTGGTCTAGAAATTTTCTAAGGATATGGAGACATTAAGAATACTCTATTGGCTCGGCGCCTGTGGCTCAATCGGCTAAGGTGCCAGCCACGTACACCTAAGGTGGCGGGTTCGAATCCCCAGCCCGGGTCCGCCAAACAACAACGATGGCTGCAACCAAAAAATGGCCGGGCGTTGTGGCGGGCGCCTGTGGTCCCAGCTACTTGGGAGGCAGAGGCAGGAGACTCGCTTGAGCCCAGGAGTTGGAGGTTGCTATGAGCTGTGATGCCATGGCACTCGACCCAGGGGGATAGCTTGAGGCTCCGTCTCAAAAAAAAAAAAAAAATTACACATCAGTAAACTTGTTTTTAGAATGAGCCACAAAGCACTCACACAGAACACAGTGGCCAACCAGGAGTTTGGAGTATGAGAGAGGCAGTAGGGAGGGGTCATAAAATACTGAGCAGGAAAG
>CAUYQV010022876.1:0-34899 GCA_963574575.1 Galagoides demidoff
TTCATTAGTGATATTGGTCTATAATTTTCTTTTCTTGTTGGGTCTTTTCCTGGTTTGGGTATCAAGGTGATGTTTGCTTCATAGAATGTGTTGGGTAGTATTCCATCTCTTTCTATATTTTGGAAAAGGTTGAGTAGTATGGGATAAGTTTTTTAAACTTGGTTAAATTATAAACTCAATCTTGGGCTTAAATTCTTCTTTGTAAAATGAGGGAGCTGACTGGAATCATTAGATGATCTGTAAAGTTCCTACAAGTTCCTTGGTCCCTGTGTTACCTATCCAGGGTATTTGTCTAATTTAGGATATTGTTTGAGTCTTACCAGTAAGAAGACTGCTTCATAGTTTCTTGAAAACATAGCCTTCTCTTTGAAAGACTAGTGGTCTGGGAACTGTTTTGAGTAGCATTTATAGAGCAACTTTGCCTTAGAAAATACATTATAATTTTCTTTCAGAGCAGTTTTTCAATCCCTTCATAACTGAGTATTAAGAAAAAAAAATCTTTCAGTTAATGAAAGCCGTTTATCAGTTATAGTTTTACATAATGGGGTGTGTTCTTTTCTCTACCCCAAGGCTTCTCAATCAGGAAAAGGTTAAATGTAGATTCATTGTCTAGCCTTTAGATACCTTCCATGTCAAGGACTTGTGTAGATTTATGTGTTGTTTTTCTTTAAGTATAATCAATTTGTAGAAGGCTGGAGACATATATCATTTAATTTAACAAAATCTAAGCTTCCTATCATAAATGAAGCATCTCAGAGAGAAAGATGAATAAGGTACAATTTCTGTCTTCAAGGAAGTATGTTATTTAATAGGAGGGCCTAGAATGTTAACAAATACTCCAAATCAGTACATTAAAAGGGTAGAGCAGTATAAGGGAGTGCTTGATGTAGGATAAGTATGATTATTGCAGCCTCAGAGTTTCAAATTAGAGTAATTGCTTCTCGTGTAAGTGCCATTCCTACATTTCTTCCTGAGCAGGTGGATATTAGAGTAACCCAGGTCTTGAGCCAAAAATCATTAATCAGCTCATATTTAGCAAGTATCTATAAAGGGTTTTAGTCAATTTCATTAACCAATTTAGTCCACAGTATATTGTTCATGTAAGAGATACAAAAAGGACTGGCTCCTTGAAAATGGTTGATTGGTTATAAATAGACTCAGTCTAAATATTTGGCAAGACAAAGATGAAAGCTTTTATGAAGTTTGGCAATTGTGGCAACATATTGTCAACTGTGGTGCTGGAAGTCAAGTCATTAAGGAATCACATCAACAGAGTTTAGTGTACGACTTAGCAGAGAGACATGCTGACATAAACAAGTTATCAAGCTGCAGACTAAACTGAAGGATGATAAAGGAATGATGCTTTACAGAGTATTGTATGGGTTTTGCATTTGTTAGGTACACCATATCCAACTCTTAGATAAGTGTCATCTTTAGATTTTCTGGGTTGAAATTAACATAAAGGTGACAAGATTAGATAGATTTCTAAAGATAGGGCATTTATCTCATTCAAAGTATGTGCTAAAATATTCATTTTCTGTAATTCACTCACCTGAAAGATAATGATGATTTCTGGTGGTAAGAAGATGTTCTTTCCTATTTTGTCTTTGTACCCTGCAGATAAATAATTGTAGGTGAAGTCAACCTGAAGTGAATCGTACATAAAATAAACTTTCAGATTAAAAAGCATAAGTTAGTAAGCCAGGAAAGTTATACACATGTGTGTGTGTGTCTGTATTTTTTTTTTTTTTTTACAAATTTGGCATATGTTTTGTGTCTTCAACTGATTGTGAAAGCTATTGAAATGTGTGATTATTTAACATAGGGAAAAATCTGTCTGAAGTAACAAAATTTCCTATCCCAGATTTCCTTCACGGGGTTCTTAAGTTGGAACAATTCTCCCAAAGGGTGTTGAAAAGTCTAAGTCACCATAAATTATGTTTCCATTGACTCTAAGCTTCTATTCCTCTGCCTCTGGTGTCTGTTTTTATGTTAAAGCATTATGTTTAAAGAAATTTTTGTTAAAATGAAGTAACATTATAATAATGCTAACTTATTATACAAAATTACTATAATATTAATAATATTAGCTATGCTTTGTTCTTGGCATTGTACTCGACATGGTTATCTTAATTAATACTTATAATATCATATTTACATGTAACAGATATAATAATGTTGTATAGCATTTCTGAGGTTGGTACTATTTAATCACTTTTAAGATGTACATTTTTTGAAATTTAAATACTCTGAAATTGGATGTGTTTTACAATCAACACCACCTAACAAACATACTAGAGAGCATTAATTTCTTTCTTAGTAATATGTAAAGTCACAGCAAGTCAGACAATAAGAAAGCATCAGAGATTAGGTGAAATATAATAATCATCCACCATCCCCCTTTACCCAGTCTGACGTGAAGGAAACTGAGACGTGTAGAACTTAAGTAAGCTGTCCAAGATTGCAGAACTGGTAAGCGTTTGAGCCAGGATTCCACAACAATTGTCTAACTCAATCCAGAACCAGTGCAGCCAGCACACTATGCAGCCTGCTGGTGACAGCACTTCATAAGATTTAGCTAAATTAATGTATCTGAATAGCCATCTCTAGAGAGCTGCACACTTAGGGAAATACAATTGGGAGGACATGGAATTTTCAAGGTCCAGAGTGGATTGTTGAGTGAAGGGGCACAGTGGAGGATACTTCATGAGTGAAATGGACCCTGAAGGGATGGAAAAGCTATAGGAACATAGGGAAGCCATGAAGGGGGAGGTCACTCACTTTACTATTTTGTCTAGGTCCAGACCTGCATGTGCAAATACTTCTATATAGGACACAGCAGGAAAATTCTTACATGTCAGTGATAGTTATATATCTCTGTCTATGTATTATCTATAACTACATGTACACCTTTGCCTACATTTATATTGACAGAGAAAGAGATGTATATAGGGAATATTATATCCTGAACATTTTTTTATCCTATAAAAAACCTAATCTAAAACCTTTTGTTTTTTATGTGCTTTTTTCTCTAGCACAGAGAAATGTAACCTAGCACAGTTCAACATAAATCTTAGGAAGGTCAAACATTTATTGAATAAGTGAATAATAACTTGTTCTTCACCTCAAATACCATACAGAATCTTGGAAACATATATAAGTTTAAAAGAAGGATGCTTTAAGTAGGAGTAGGGAATCTCTCAGAGTTGTATCAGCTGCAGAAATAACAAAGAGCACTGCAATTTCTATTCCTCCTTGTCAAGAAATGAGGTAGGCAAATTAAAGTCAGTCAGGATCTAGCACTGCTGCTCTGCCTCCAACAGTACCGATGGGCCAAGGAAAAGACAAGCCAGTGAAAATACTGTCAGTACTCCCTGTCAGCCCCAGTGACCATACACATAAACACTACACAGACCAACACGTACACACACGTATATAAATTTATGTATTTTCTTTTGCCTATGTGTCTAGTCAGCTTAAATGGGTCGACTCATGTTTTGGCTCCTATAACCAAACCAGACTCTTTGGCTCAGCTCTACCTGAAAACTTTCTGGCCTGCTTGGGTATAGTGAAGTGGTTTGAGTTTCTGAGAACAAATAATTAGGCTCTAGGAGAAGGCCAGGGTTATACAAAACCCATTCGTTTCTGGTTCTGTGGGTTCTGTGTCTCTGTAAAAGGGAAAACAAAGTTAGATAAGGACAGTGTTCTGCTCTGTGAACTTCATGATATTTTTTCCTTTAGTGTTATCAGAACATTTATTTAATTTTTATTGTTCTAGATTTAATAAACTTAGAGTTTAATATTTTTATGTTACATCTCCTTTTAACCAACAATATACATATGATATGGGTAGTGGACTCACAATGTTGGTATGGCCCAGAAAGCTGACCTTGTCTTTGTTACTTATCCTCACTATTTGGGTTTTCAAGGTAATAAAGTTTCAAACTCAATTTAGGAGCATTATCAGCTCAAAAAGTTTGTGAATATGATATTTACTTATTATATTAAACTTACTCCACCATCTTTCTATATCTTTCTATGGTGTATTTTTTGTATCATAAAATCTCTGGAGATCTATGTTGTTGGGAGATTACTCTGTTACTTCAGTTACAGAGACTAACTGAAGCTCTTACTCCATGAAGTGATTTTTGGTGACCAAGGGGCAAAAAATGGGCCAATATAAACCTTCTTTCCTGGTAGTTCACAAGGATAGCATTTAAACCAATTTTTAAGTGTTTTTAAAATGTAACAGACAGAGCTAAAGTCTCACTTTTATGTCTTTTTCCTTTGTCAGAGATGTTACACTCAGAAATTCTTCTGTATTAATCACATTTAGGCAGTTTTCTAAATTATGAATCATCTACTATAATTATTTTTAATACATATTCATACTAATAACTTCTAGTGAATGTCCACTTACCCAGGGACAACCACTAGTATTATTTTTGTAGAAATTACAGACATTTAATTTTATAATAAAATCATAGCCTTGTCTGTGAGGTAGGTAGGGAAGAAGGTAGAAAGCACCTTTCTCAAATTCAAGCTCAGAACTCATATCCAGAGGAAATAAAACAGAAACCTCCTTCCCTAATGATAAGGCGTTTTATTTCCTAAAAAAAAAAAAAAAGCAGGAAAAGGACTAGGGGTCTCCTCAATGACTCCATTTTCTATTTCTAGTTTCATTTATCAGATAGTATTTTAGGATTCAGTGATTATCAGTGTCACCTACAAGTTATAAATAGAATTGAAAGTAAGTTTGACCAATGAAGTGGAGAAAAAAGAGATGATAATAGGGGTACTGTTTGTGTTGGAGGACAAGATGAAGTCAGAAGAAAATAAAAATCCACATGAAAGATTATGTGTAAGTTAACTGGATAGCCATTATCCTACTGCTAACCCCAAATAGTTTTTTGTAGAGTAATCCTAATTCCTTAATTTAAAAGTAAGGACAAAACTATTATGGGAAACTGGTTTAAGACCAATACTTGGTCATTAGATAGAGAACTAGAGAAGAGTGTTTTATCTTCCATTTCTGTATTTATCTTCACCCTTTGCTTTTCAAACTGTAGGCGAAAGTTCCACCACCTTTACAGGTTCTGGCTTATTCTATTAATTTGAATATTTCCTTATTCGTTCAGTTTCTATAATATCAATTCCTTTTCAGTCTAACACATTCGGGAGCTTACCACTGAGTGTATAAAGAAAGAAGGTAGGAAGACATCAAATTTTAAAAGTTTAGAAGTGAATGTCTGACATATTCCTTCACGGTACAAATGCAATGTTACAACTCTTCAGTGGTGACTTAGTAGCTGTTGAATTGTTGTTTCCATGTGTTTAAGTCTGCTTGTTTCTTTAGAATGCCAGAGAGTTTTGTTTGAGACCTTCAGCAATTGGCTTGGTCTGATTCCTGGTGACATAACATAGTAATCAACCTGGGTATTATGCTTTTCATTGGAATGCTGAAAATTTACACAGTTCAGCAAAGACCAGCAGGCGGTTTCACCAACAGGGATCATCAGCCACATGAAGATGGCCAAATCTTCCAGAAGAAACAGATAAATGATGAATTTTGGGGTCTTCTTAAGGAGGTCATTCTTATAATTATGGAGAACTTCTGAAAATGGAGTTTGATTGCACGGCCTTCTTTTGACCTCTGTACAGCTTGGGTGACTTGTAGAGCCTGAAGCTGATAATGTTGACAAAGAGGAGAGCCAGGGTGAAATAAGAAGCCACAGTGATGATGCTGAAATCTCCAGGGAAATTAGCATGATCTGTGTGGGATGAAAGACAAGCTCAGCTTTCTTCACATCATGCCAGAAAACCAGATGGTGTATTACACAGGAAGCTGCATAAAAGGCTCCCAAGCAGCCCCCCTTCCACACCTCTTTACCCTATCACTAGAGGGCCTGGAGGGTTGGTCCTTAGAGGACAAAGAGGAATTAGATGGAAGTGAGTGGCCTCCAGTGGCTCTACAATGAGCTTTTCCAGCAGGGACTGGAGAAAAAGGGGAAATGAAATAATCACACGATTGGTTCTCCCAAGTCCCTTCACTCTTTTTGCTTTATGTTTAGGCTTTGCCTACAAGTAATGTTTTGGTATCTAGCCTCCTAGACTTTATCTATTCTTTTATTTGCTAACTGGAGCTTTTCTTGCTTAATATTTCATTTAAAAATCCCTTCTACCTTTGTATTTTCCTTCATTGAGAGTGTTCTTCAATTGTTTTCTTTTCAATTATCTTCCTACATCTGTCCTAATCCCATTCCCCAGAAGTAGTCTCCAATAATGTTTTGATATATAGAATTCCAGACTTCCTCAATTATTGTATATGTGAGCTGGAATCACAGACTATTATAGCTGGAATGCACCTTGGAGATCATCTTTCTATTTCTCTTTATCTCCATTAACCATCCTGTTGCCGCAGGCTTCCAGAAGGTATATAGGCAGACTGGATGCCCCACCTGAAATCCCACCTCAGTAGGAATGGACACAACTGGGAGTAGAATCCAGGTCTTTTCATTTCTAGTTAAGGGACCTTTCCAACTTCATCCCACAATTTTATATTCTTCGGCTGTTGGAAGCTCTAAAGAAGTAGATTCTTTAAGATGGATTTGAGTAACTTATGGTTAAATTTAAAGTGGCTATAGTTCATCTATTCCCTTTTTCCTTCGGCCTCAGTGACTGGCCTCTGGAGCAGCTTTCTTGTACTCAGATGGTTCTTTGATCCATATATCATACAGTAACTTTTGCTTCTCTTTCCTCTTTTTGGTCATTTGGTTTGGGTTTAGGCACAACTCTTGCTGCTTTTGCTTCTATAACAGCAGTTTTCAACCTGTGGGTCACGATCCCTTTGGGGGTCTAACGACCCTTTCACAGGGGTCTTCTAAATACATTCTGCATATCAGATATTTACATTACAATTCATAACAGTAGCACAATTATAGTTATGAAGTAGCAACGAAAATGCTTTATGGTTGGGGGTCACCATAACGTGAGGAACTGTATTAAAGGGTCACAGCATTGGGAAGGTTGAGAACCACTGTTCTAGAAGGATGGAGGTAAAACCAGCCAGGCCCTTTGAGTTGCTGATTTTCAGAGGATCTTCCGAATGAAAGTTTTCATAAAAACCAGGATTTTCTCCTGGTATAGGACATCATGTTTTGTATTCATGTACTTTCAACTGAAATTTGTAGTTTTATCAGTAAATTAAGCCCTCATCTTAAACTTCTAGTTTAGCCTTTTTCTTTACACATAGCATTTTTTTTTCTTTTTGAGACAGAGTCTCACTATGTTGCCCTCAGTAGAGTGCTGTGGCATCACAGCTTACGGAAACCTCCAACTCTTGAGCTTAAATGATTCTCTTGACTTAACCTCCCAAGTAGCTGGGACTATAGGCACCGCCACAATGCCCAGCTATTTTTTTTTTTTTTTGTTACAGTTGTGTAGCTGTTTACCTGGCCCGAGCCGGGTTTGAACCTGCCACCTTCGGAGTATGTGGCTGGCACTGTAACCACTGTGCTATGGGCACCAAGCCTACATGTAGTATTTTTAAACACACTCCTTTCTAGGCTTTCACTCTTAAGTTCAACTCGAGCACCTCACACATTCCCTTTTATAGATATAAATGCACACTTTCACAAAATAACCCAAATAAAAACCTTTTGCTCTCATCCTACCTCCAGCCCCTAAACACTCTCAGACCTTCTCCCTCATCTGGCCCACCTAGAAGTCCTAACATCGCTCTTCTCCATGCTGGCCCCAATGTTTGATCTTTGTTCAAGGTCCATCATGTCTTCTGAGCTATAATAAATATACTTTTGACACAGAATTGATAGCACATTGTGGATAAAGGGATTTTGTTTTGTTTTGTTCTGCTGTTTTTTTTCCCCTCAAGGATCCAAATTGACCAAACTTAAATTTTGAAGGAAGAACTCATGTCAAGGGGTGAATGCCAAGGAGATGTACTCTGCAAATGTGTTTTTCAATTAACAGAGTACAAGTAAGCTCTTCTGAGTTTGGTGGTGGTGATTGTTGCTTGGGGATCTCTGTCTTTCACATAAGCCTCTGCCTGCTGTTTCCCTTTGTGTGTGCTATGTGTATTTGGGGGCATGTTAAACAAGTATCACTACAGAATAATGCTTTCATATTTACCTTTCATATCTGCTTTAAGGATGAAATGTGTTTTACAACTGGGACTGCTGCTATGACCAATTCTGTAGTGCTGCCTTCAGTTCAGGCACATGCCTCTGAAACCTTAATCACAAACAGATGCTGCTCTGAATCAAGTGTTCCCCTCTCTGGCTACTCAGCCTGAGCAATGAGCTGCCTAACTTGGATCCTGCAGGCTTCTTGAAAAACTCCACAGGCTGCCTTACTAGCACACTGGTAACATGCAGAAGATTGATATTTTCCAGGCCCAAACAGGACTTTGAAATAATACCTAGCAGTTGTAGAGAGTTATTTATTTTCCCCTCCTCCCACGAATGTTTTCACATACATGATCTCATTTCAGCCTTCAAATAGTCCTTGGAGTTAAATAGGGAAAGTAGTATTATCCCCTAGGAACCTGAGGTCCAGAGATGTTAAGTAACTTGCTCAAGGTCACACAATTAGCCTTGACTCCTAGTCTGGTGTTCTTTCCACCAAAACAACACCAGTATTTACTTTGTCTTGTTTCAAAGTTGTTCAAAGTCTTTTCAGGTGCTGTTTGAATCCAAGCTGTCATTCTTATAGATTGAATCTAAATTAAATTTGTAATATCTTTTAGTACTTTCCCCCCCCCAGTCCCTAAATTATGTCTAAGGCAGTGGTTTTGTGGGCCTAAAAATTATTCGTGGAGCTTGTTCAGTAGATCCTGGTTCAGAAGATCAAAGATGCAGCCCTAAACTCAGCATTAAAAAAAAACAAAAACAAAAACCACCCACATGATTCTGAATCAGGAGATCTGTGTAAACACTGTTCTAAGAGCTAAAGTTAAATAAGGCACTTGAGATGTCTGAGCCTCAGTTTCCTCATTCAAAAAACAAAAGCAAGACTAGAATCAATTACAAAATTATCTTTAGGCATTAACATGGATTTTAGTCTACTCTAAACTTAACACCTTTCATCAAAATTCCCATTATGGAAAAAATAGTAATTGTCTAGAAAAAAAATGCCTTGGTGGTAGAAAGTGAAGCCTCAAGGGCTGGGTTTTCTGGAGAGGGATGGAGGAAGAATAGAGGGGAGTTTACAGAAAGACATGATGATGTTGGGAATCTCTAATGGTAGATAGCTAAAAAGGGGTCTAGGGAAAGAGGGATGATTGGCACAGAGTTTTAAAATGTTCATTCTGTGATTCCCATTTATTCATAAAGCCTATATTTTGTGTGACTGGAAGCTTATCTACAGGAACTAATGAAAAGGCAGAGTTTTACTTCCAGATTACCATAATGTAGAACTGAGCAGATCATACGAACATAAGTCTTGAGAATCCTTGTGGAGAGCTTTAGGTTTCTGCAGACTAGAATTGGAGGCTTAAATCCATTTTTTTACCCAGTTATCCATGGGACTTAAAATTGGGACTTTTCTACTTCTGGAAATATTTTCTTCTCTTGAGAAAGAGTTCTTGGTCTGAAGGACCAGAGAGTGGGAGGAGCAAGGCAGAAGATAACAGAACCAAAGTGTTAATTACATCAGAAATGTCCCTTTTTGCAGAGAAACAGCAGCTCAGATACTCTTCCTTTAAAGAGGAGACCATGTTCTCGTATGAGGTAGGGATACTAGGGAGAGTCCTTGTCTTTTTCACAAATTAGGGGCTGAGATAACCAGATTCAATTAGAATGCTTTTGTTGGATGGTTTTAATCCTTTCAGTAAAGGAAGAGAATTAAGATTATCTGCTGAAAAATAAGGGCTGGGATTATCAACCCTTATTAAGTTTGTTTCAAGAGAGGGTTGGACTAGTTTTGGGAGAAGTAAGCTAGGGAGGTGATGATAAATTAATGGCAATGATAAATTAATAGGTGATACCTATGAGTGGCTAGGGCCAAAGACCCCCTGTACAGTCTTATGTAAATTTCTAAAATAAAACCTCCCTTCACCTTCTGTCAATGAAATTCAACTCCTTCTGGGAATACTCAAGTGGGCTTCTTATTCTCCCTGATGGGACCAGGAGAGGAAAGCAGAAAAAAAAATCAATATTCTTTTGGATTTCCTTTTCGTTTATTCTTATAATTAGCAAATATCTGTTGAGCAGCTACTAGTCTAGGCGCTCTGGGTTCAGTAGAGGAGCTTGTTTTATAATCATTTTATTGTAACTTCTTTGGTAAAAGCATCTCCTTTGAAGCTTACACTGTTTGTTGTTATCATTTTTTAAATTACCCATTTGTTGAAGGTTTTGATGACCGTCTTTCAAGTCTAGATTATGGATTTAAGCAGAGCAAAGCATTCTTTGAACTGTTCTACCATTTTAATGATGGAGAGCCATAATCTACATTTCTGTTCTGTAAGCCACTGCATACAACTGAAAAGATGTATTAGGTATCACAATCTTGCGTTGGGACAGCTTAATGTATTCAGAAAATTTCACCATGAATGCGATGGCCATACCTGTGATTTGATCTTTTCCTCAAGAAGAAGTTTTAATCAGAATTTGTTGCTCAGCCATATATTTTACATTATAGAATTGAAAGGGTTGCTTTCTCTAACCTTGCAAATCCCCAAATTCTGGACTCTTATCCCTGTTTGTGTCTTGGTTAATTCTTTAACACATCTCTTTCTTCTAATACTTTACTGGATTAGTTTACTAGAGGTAATGTAACAAAGTTGCACAAACTGGGTGGCTTAAACAACAAAAATTTATTGTTTCACATTTCTGGGAAACCATAAGTCCAAGATTAAGGTGTCAACAGAATCGGTTCCTTCCGTGGGCTGTCAGAGAGAACCATTTCCATACCTCCTTCTAAATTTTTTGGTGGTTTGCTGAAAATCTCTGGCATTCCTTGACTTACAGGTGAATCCCCCTATTTCTGCTTTCATCTTCACATGGCATTCTCCATGTTTATATGTCTCTGTGTCCCAGTTTCCCCTTTTTATAATGATAGCAGTTATATCAGGATCCCACTTAATCTCAATTACCTGTTTTCTTCAATTCTGATGTACTGGGGTTATAATGCCAATATATCTCTTTTAAGGTGGCGGGGGCAGGGAGGAGGGCACAATTTAACCCATAATGCACCTGATTCAGCCAGCAGCAACTAAGATGTTACTTACATTTTGTTTTCTAACTTTCCCCCTCTAGGTTTATAAGTTAATTTGGTATATTATCTACCTTCTGAGTTATCAGAAGCAACAGTTTTATAAACAGCACCAAACAGTTTTAGTCTTTTCTAAATTTTATCACCACCCAAATATAATCTCCCACACCAGTGCCTCATATTCTTTCACATTTCAATTTGTGGTTCTGTAGACACTCGCAAATTAGCTCAGTATTCATAATGGTTGCCCATAGATGCTGAAAAACGTTTGCAATATTAGAATACTCAGACTACTCTTAAATTTGTGAACAGTCCCTGTACTCTTGCTGTTGCCTGCTTTCTGTGTCTCTGACTCTAGATGCTTTTCAATTTTCAACTCTATCAGTTCTTTTAGGTTCTTTCCAATTATTTTGTCTCACTATGTTAGTTCACTTTTGGCTCCTTTTTTCCTCCTGAATTTATGCTGGGCCCCATAGTCCATTAGTCAAATTTGTCCTTCCCCATTACCCTTAATACTATTACTAGCTATTCCTTTGCTACATTGGCCCTGAAAAATGCCAGCAGCAAACTGTACTCAGTCATGCCAATCTCCTGTGACATGCAACACATTGAGAACATAAGGAGGAAACTACACCTTTATGCTGTTTTATTCAACTGTTTTCTCAGCACTGATAGGGAAACCTACAAGAGTTTTCTCTCTCTCCTAATCTGAGGATATGCCATACAAGCATATGATTCCTTTTAAAACGTGACTTTGTTTTCTTATTCTTCTGTGGGAAATCTGATCCACAGTGTTTACTTTGGCTTCTACAACATTCTGACCACCTGCATACATTTGTTCCTTTTTCTTTTCTGTTTCAGTATCCCTCATCTTGTCCAGTTCAGTTGTTGGCCAGTGTGTTCCATCTTACCTCCTCCATCTCTTCAGGAGCCTTACTTATGCCATCAAATACCTCCTCTTTATTCTTCATTTTTAGTTCTCAATCTTGACTAGCTCTTTTACCTGAGCATACTCATTTTCTTAGTTTGGCTCTGTCTTAAAAAGCCATGCTTAGACTTCATACTTTGATTTTCTTTGTAAATATCTTCATATATTTTTCTTATGATCTGCCCTCCCTGCTTCTCTGCTTCTTGTCTCCCCTCTGCACTGAAACCAACGGAATGGCCTTTGGACCCTTTTATTTCCCTCAGATTGATAAATCACATGGTTAAAAATAAAAGGCATTAAATATCTCATATTCTATGTTCAGAGAGCCACTGGATTGTGACAGTCACCATAGCCATAGTAAAAGACCAATGCATGGGTAAACAGACAACCATGCTGGAATGTAGAGTGATTAAAATCCCCCTTTCTGAGTGTCAGACAATTCATAGGCTTTTAACAGTTTACCTTTATACCCAGCCTCTAGCAGCATCAACATTCAGGGATTCGTAGTCCATTTTTTGATACTTCATGAAATTTTGAAGCTATTCTTTATTCTGAGAATCTGCCAATTATATTTGGAATGCAACTTGACACTTTCCCCAGTTATGATTTTGGTAAAAATGTAGTGCATTTTAATGAAATAAATGTTAAACACAGTAGAAACTCTGTAAGTTGACCACCCAAGGAACTGTAACAAACTGGTCAATAGACAGAGGTGGCCAACATAAGGAACTAGGCCTACTGTACTGATGTATGCATGTGGTACTTGCCTGGTCTATGAAAATTAGGTCAACTTAAGGAAGGTGGCCAATGTAGGGAGGTGGTCAACTATGGAGACTCTACTATGTTCCTACCTAAACTTTGACCAGAAAATGTTATATTGGGAGATTCATACATTTATAAAGTTTGATCATTTAAATCTATGTCAGAAACATATTAACTAGGTAGACATTTTG
The DNA here is from genome assembly GCA_963574575.1 of Galagoides demidoff. Taxonomy (NCBI): domain Eukaryota; kingdom Metazoa; phylum Chordata; class Mammalia; order Primates; family Galagidae; genus Galagoides; species Galagoides demidoff. The sequence goes on from CAUYQV010022876.1 coordinate 13,111, forward strand.
TGGAGCTGCTTGGATACAGCAAGCTTATTGTTATTAGAGGCTATATAGTATTCTGTTTGTATGTTTGTCTATAATTTTGCTTCTGTTTAGCCATTTTCCTGTTGATGATCATTTAAATTACTCTCAATTCCTTCTAATTTTTTATTATAAAAATTCTACAATTAGCATTTTTTTGTGTATGTATATATTATGTGTACATATACACACATATCACTTCATGAATGAACAAGGAAATTTATAGCATAAATTCCTATAAGTAAAATTCCTGGGTCAAATTTTATGTGCACTTTTAATCCTTGTAGATATTGCTACTTGACCTTCATAACATTGTACCAATTTATCTGCCTACCAACAATGGACATGAGTCGTTTTTTTCTCCATACCTGTATGACTATAGTGTTAGCAAACTTTAAAAAGAAAATCTATCTGAAAATTTTAAAATTATTTCTCATTGACGTTTACATTTATTTGTATTCCTTTTATTATGAGTGAGGTTTAAGATGTTTTCATGTTCATTCTTTCTAGAAATCATGTTTACCTAGAGTGTTTTGACAATTCATATTGAACGTATGCAGGTAATAATGAAATAGTTGCATTTGAACCTACCATCTTGGATTTTTTTTTTTTTTGCCAGTCACATCCCCTGAGCTTCGCCAAGGGACCCAGCCTGCCCCCGTCAGCTGCAGAACCAAGGAACCGGCTCCGGCTCCAGCTCTGCTCAGGGAAAGACACTGACTCCCATGGCTGCCATGATGGATGGATTTTTTTTTTTTTGTATTCTATTGTCCTATTCATTCTCTTCATTGGTTTTTCTCATTTTCTACCTTTTTTTAGATTTTTACCAATTCCATTATATCTCCTTTGTGGGCTTGTTAGCTAAATCTCTTTGATTCATTTTCTTAGTGGTTACTTCTGGGTTTACAACATGAATCTTTAATTTATAACAGTCACCTTTCAAATAATATTGTAGCACTTCACATATAATGTAAGAAACAATTGTATACATCCGTTCACCTCTGCTTTTTTGTGTTACTGTTATCATACATTTTAGTTCTACATATGTTACAATTTCCACAATACATTATTATTTTTGCTTTAAAAGATAATATTTTAAAAAGAGAAAATGTTTTATATTTATTCATATTTTTACAATTTATGATACTCTTCACTCCTTTATATAGGTCCAAATTTTTATTTGTTTTTTTTTTCTGTCTTAAGAACTTAACTTTTTAAAATATGGATCTTCTGTGATAAATTCTCCCAAGTTAACTTTGTCATTATTTTTAAAGGATATTTTTACTGTATATAGAATGTAGATTGACAGTTTTTTTTTCTTTTAGCAGTTTAAAGAGATTTGTCTCCTAGCTTGCATAGTTTGTGATGAGAAATCTTCATTTAGTCTTGTTTTTGTTTCTCTGTTCATCATGTGTACTTTTTATCCATCTGGCTGTTTTTAAGAAGTTTTTTTATCATCAGTTTTGGGCAATTTGTTTGTGACATGCCCATTTTGCTCCTATATTTGACTTTGCTTCTAGACCTCATATAATTTCTTTCCTTAATATAGTGTGTTTTATTTTCAATACTTGAAGATAGTTACAATAGCTATTTTAATCCCTATGTTTGCTAGTGTCATCATCTCTGTCATTTCTGATCTTTATCAATCCCCTTTCTATTGTTTATAGTTCACATTTTTCTGCTTTTTGGCATGCTCGGTAATTTTGTGTTAGATGCTGGTCATTGTTTCAACAGGTGGGTAACTTACTTGCAGATTCATTTGATATCTTTGAGCCCCTTTTAAAAACAGGTGTACTGCATCTAGAATAGTAACTCTAGAATATCAGTATTTCTATTAATTTTTTTAAGACAGTTTCACTGTGTTGCCTAGGTTAGAGTGCAAAGTGGTCATAGCTCATTGTAATTTCAAACTCCTGGGCTCAAGGGATCCTCCTATCTTAGCTTCCTGAGTAGCTGGGTCTATAGATATGCACCACCATGCCTGGATGATTTTTCTGTTTTCTGTATAGATGAGGTCTTGCTATGTTGCTTAGGCTGGTCTCAAACTCCTTCCTGCAAATGATCCTTCTGTCTCAGCCTCTCAAGGTGCTAGGATTACAGGCATGAGCCACTCCATCTGGCCTTTATTTTTATTTTTCTCTTGGTTTCAGTTGTTTCTATTTCCTGATACACTTTATAATTTTCGATTGAATGAAAACATTGTATATAAGAAAATTATAGAGATAATGTAAGGGATTGAGTACTTTCCCTTCCTTCAGAGAGGCTTTGAAGTTGCTTCTGACCCTTAAATACAGGTTTGAATTGAGCTGGTTCAAAGTTGGATTTCAGTGTGCGTGAAGGCTAATCTTTTAATTTGGCTTATCTCTTAAGGTGTATTTCTGGAAACCGAACTAAATGCCTGGCATGTTTATCAGAGATTCTGCTCCTTGATGAGCCCTGAGCTCCAATTTTTATCTCTCTAGTAATAGTATACTGCCCTAAAGTTTTGCTCTACTTCTTAGAATCTTTTGTGGTCTGAATTGTGTCCCCTTCCAAATTCATGTTGAAGTCCTAAATCCCAGTACCTTCAATGTGACTATATTTGGAGATAAGGTCCTTAACACAGTAATTATGTTAAAATGAGGTCATACTGCTGTCCTTATAGAAAGAGAGATTAGAATACATAAATGTACAGAGTGAAGATAATATAAAGGCATAGGGGAAAACTGCCATATAGAAGTCAAGGAGGGAGGCCTCAGAAGAAACCAACCCTGCCAATAGCTTACTCTCGTACCTTTATTCTCCAGAATTGTGAGAAAAATAAATTTCTGTTGTTTAAGTTATCCAGTCTGGGTTATGCTATTATGACAGTCCTAGCAAACTAATATAGGAACTAATCAATCAGCCCGCATCTGCACATTTGGTAGTAAAACTCAATGAAAAGCAAGCAGGTAGCAGGAAGAAAGAGAAGAGTACATTCACACTTAATGGGTACAATGCACCCCATCTGGGCGATGGGTATCCTTATAATTTTGACTCGAACTGTACAAATGCAATTCATGTAACTAAAACATTTGGTACCCCCATAATATTCAAAAAAAATAAAAAGAATAATAGTCACTGCCAGTTATTTTTCTCCATTCATTTCTTGACTGACTAGAGTTTATGGCTTAGGAGTTTCCTCAAGAAGGGTCATAGAAGTCACAATATTTGTTTATTTTCCTTATATTTAAATGACAGTTTGGTTGGATACAGAAATCATGGATCATATATTATTTTCCTGGCTTCTTTGTAAGTGTTATAACTCTATCTTCCAGCATCAAATATTGTTGTGAAAGATGAAGCTGGTTTAATTTTTCCCCTTTTTATTAGGTATGGGAAAGGATGTGATATTGTAACAAAGTACAAAATATGAGGAGTTAAATAAGATTGAATTTTTTATCTCTCATATATAACAGTCTGGCTGGTCTGAGTTATCAGTGCAACTGCTGGGTAAGGTCATCTAGAAAGCATCCTCCATATTGTTGCTCCACCACTCTCTAGGGCATTTTCTGATCTCCAAGATCAAAAGTGGGATGTTGGCACATCTATGTATTTCTACACTCCAGCTTGCAAAGGTAGAAGAGAAAAATACAAAGAAAGCAGTTTTCTTTCAATTGCAAATGACTTTAGTGCATATCCAGTGGTTCAGGACTTACTCATACGGCCATCCTACTTGAAGGGAAAGTTAGGAAATACAGTGTGTACTGGGTGGCCAGATAGTCAGAATTAAGAGAAAATTTAGGAGGAACAAGTAGGACTCTACTTCTACCTTTTGCCCAAAGTTTTGTTTTTTTCTTTTAATCTTTGAAGTCTAGTACTATCACTAAGATATGTAGTATGTTTCAGTATTGATAATATTACATGAAGTTTTTTTATTGGGGGGTGGTGGTAGTGGTATCAATTTCCAGTTTAAGCCATAGATTCAAGTCTCGTAATTCTTTAAAATTATGTCTCAAATTTTTCTTTTATGTTTTGTTTTTGTTGTCCCCCCTCCTTTGGTCTGGTCTCCATATCTATCATTTTGTTTGCTTTTCTTAATCCTCTTCTGTCCTTTTATTTCAGTGATGGCTTTTTGTGTTGCTTAATGTGGTCTTGATTTCTTGGATGGATTTTTTTTTTCCTATTTATTTCTTAAGTCTGCCAGCTCATGTTTCATCTCCTCCAGTTTTCTGCTTTGAATCTTTGATTCATGAGGTGCCTCATACTCATGACCTTACATTTGGTCATGATTTTTATCTGAGCAGTGGCAATATTTTTCTTGTGTTCATCACCTGCCACTTGTTTTTCTCACATTTTTCTTCCTTTTCCTGAAAGTAACTTCGCATAGATACTTGGCTTGTTCTTTTCTTCATCGTTACTTTTGTGAATGAGGTGAATTCTTAAAGTTATTTGCAAGTGGTTCCTTCAGCAGAGGGAACAGTGTTCCAGGCAAGCAGTAACTTTCCTTCACAGCAAACCTTCTTATGATACTGTGTGTGTGTGAATTGTTTTACCCTTCATTTCTCCCTAGTTCAAGGAAATTTAGTAGTTGCTAGACTTCTCATAATTCAAGATCCCTTCCCTTCACTCTTACTCTTCTTCAATAATACATTGTTTCTCTCAAAGATGTGTTTCCTTGATAGCCCCATCTCTCTTGCCCATTCTGTGAGTCAAAGAAGGTCTAGACAAGCTCCCGCTAAAGATGGATTATCCTGTTCCCATTGGTCCAGACAAGGCTTGTGGTTGCCTCTCATGTTGAGCTCTGCCTGTTTTATTTAAGCTCTTTAGACACAGATATCTCTTTAGGTATTTTCTTGTACCCTTGACCTTGCACTTTCTTGACCTTCCATGTAGGCAGTTGTTCCTTGAATGTTACAGTTTAAGGTTATAGATATCTCCTAACTTTATCAACAATTGTTTTCTCTTCTTTCAGTTTTTTTTGTTTTGAATGATTTCTTAAAGAAAATTGTATCGAGTCGTATTTAGTCTGGCAATTTCAGATCAGGTACCACAAATGTCCATTTAGAGAAATCCTTTATTATTTTGTTAGAATTAGTTTCCCTAAGTGGTAGGTTTACAAAATTTTAAGAATTCTAATCTGCTTTTAAAAGAGGTTATAAAAATCTGTACTGTTCTTTCCATATATGAGAGTTTCTATTTTCCTATACCCTTGCTAATACATATGTAGGGCTTTGCCTATTTAATATTCTAACATGGTATGGCTCTTAAGTACCATTTTTAATTGTTAGGTGACAAATAATTATATCTTCTTTTGAGAATTTTCTATTATTGTTGTTCAGTGATTTTTGTTTTCTTTAGTGCCTTTATCAACTTATTATGGAATGACATTAGATTTTTCTTAAAGGTATGTTACATATTTTTTTCTTAGCCATTTACAAATTTTATTTTTATTTTTAATATATTCCTTTACTAAATAAAAATTGTTATTATTATTTTTTTCTTGAGATAGAGGCTCACTATATCACCCTTGGTAGAATGCTGTGGTATCACAGCTTATAGCAACCTCAAACTTTTGGACTTAAGCAATTCTCTTGCCTCAGCCTCCCAAGAAGCTGGGACTATAGGCACCTGCCATAACACCCAACTATTTTTTTTTTTTTTGTTATTGTCATTGTTGTTTAGCAGGCCTGGGTCAGGTTCGAATTTGCCAGCCCTGGTGTATGTGGCCGGTGCCCTAAGCACTGAATATGGGCGCCAAGCCAATAAAAATTATCTTTATAGCAAGTTTACTATTTTCCCATGTAGCTTCTATCTTAGGACCTTTTATACATATCTACCATATCCACATATATATGGATCTATATAAAAAATATGATCTATAACACTAAGGGAATATATCTATCTATCTATCTATCTATCTAATAAGCCTAATGAATCTCTAATAAGTCTGGAATTTGTTTTGAATGTGGTATAAAGTTCTATTTAGCTTATTTTCTGCAAAATTTTAAGTTATATATTTCATTACCATTTATAGATCATTTATTCTTTCCCATTTATTTAAGAGGCAACTATTAACACATTACTCTTATGTTTATAAAGAAACACATCTAAGCTTTAAATTTTATTTTATCATTTACTTGTTTTTATGGCATCACTACAATATTCTAACTATCATTTTATATATTCAAACATTTTATTTTCTGGCAGCGAAAAGTCCTATTATTACTACAATTTTCAAAATTTCTTACTTAGTTTCATGTGTTATTCTTCCAGATGAACTTTGGAATCATTTGTTAAGTTTCCAAAAATAAATCCTCAAACCCACTGGGATTGTACTGGGATTGTACTGAGTTTATTTATTTATTTGAGAAGAATTGACATCTTGACAATATTAAGTCTTCTTAAATGGTAACATGATATAGTTCTCCATTTAGACAAGTTTTCTTTTATGTTCTTCAATAACAATGTGTGGTTTTCTTCACAGAGGTTCTGCACATTTCTCATGACTTTAACTCTTAGGTGATATCTATTGTTTTGCTATTATAAGTGTAATTTATTCCTAACTCATTATTTCTGAAATGTGGAAAAATGTTGAGCTTTATTTTCTAATTACTTTACTAATATTTCTTGTAAATCCTAGTTGCTTTTCAGATTATTCTTTTGAATTTTATGCCTAGATAATGATGCCATCTGCAAATAAGCTTAGTTTTTCCTCCTGTTCTCTAGTATTCATACTCCTCAATGGTTTTCGTATCCAATTGGATTGGTCAACTTTCCCAGAACAATGTTAATTAGCAAAAGAGCTAGCAGGCATACTTGTTCTTGATTAGAGTAGAATACATCTATTATTTTACTGTTAAAACAGATTTTTTTTTTGTAGACTACACATAATTGGGTTTGTACAAGTATTTTATTTCTTATTTTCTCTTCTAACAATCACCATCTTTTAATTAGTGTGTGCATCATTTTCCCTTAATATAGCTATCAATGTGGATGCCTTTAGTTCTACCTTTGTGTTATTATTATTATGCTTATTCTCTTGGGTTTATTTCTTCTTCTTTTTCTCTCTCTTTGTTTGGATAATCCATTTTTGATTTATCTATTGGCTTGTTTTCTGTATCTCTTTAATTTTTTTCTTAGTGCTTGCTCTAGAGATTATGTTATCTCTATGTAACTTTAACATTAATGTTGTTCCAGTTCCAGTAAAATGCAGAAGCAAAATTTGGAGCCACATAAAGTTTTGGGCAAAGGAGTGAAATTAAACTTATGATTGGCTTTTTTTTTTTTTTGATACAAAGTCTCACTCTGTAGCCCTAGGTAGAGCGCTGTTGCACCATACCTCACAGCAACCTCAAACTCTTGGGCTCCGGTGATTCTCTTGACTCAGCCTCTCAAGTAGGTGGGACTATAGGCACCCACCATGATGCCTGGCTATTTTTAGAGATGGGATTTTACTCTTGCTCTTGCTCAGGGCGGTCTTGAACTCCTGAGCTCAAGCAACCCACATGCCTTGTCCTCCCAGAGTGCTAGGATTTCAGGTGTGAACCATCACGCCTGGCCCTAAACTGATGTTTTAACAAGATAACTTTGTTGCTCTGTAGAGAATACATTTTAAAGGTATAAAGGCTAAAGCTGGGAGACTATTGCAAATACACAGGAATTTCCTTCTAAAACTAAAAATTTTTACTGGGAAAATGTACGAATTGTGTCAAATGCTTTTTCTGATTCTGTTGAAGTAATTATTGAGGTGATTGTTTTATTCTGTTAATGTGATGCATTATGTTGATGTAGTTTTAAATGCTAAACCAATCTTGCACTCTTGAGATAAACTCTATTTGGTCATGAGGTACTACTATCCTTTTTATATAGTTTTGGATTTGATATGTTAATATTTTGTCAAAGAATTTTGAGACTATGTTCATGAGGGATAGGGGTCTGTCATTTTCATGTTTTGCAAAGCTCTCCTCTAGTTTTGGTATTATGTCATGCTGATCTCATATAATGAGTTTCTGCCTCTTCTATGTTTTGAAAGATCTTATGTTAGACTGGTAGAAATTCCTCCTTGAAAGTTTGAAAGAATTTACCAGTGAAGCCATCTGGGCCTGGAGTTTATTTTACATGAAGAATTATTTTCATTCTCTCAGATTTCTTTTTTTATAGCCTTATTAAAATTTAGTTGACAAATAAAAATTATATGTATTCATGATGTACAATGTGATGTTTTGATATATGTGTACATTGTGAAATGATTAAATCAAGCTAATTAACATATCCAGGACCCCACACACTCACAGTTTTTTGTGGTAAGAACACTTAAGATTTGCTCTCTTAGCAATTTAAATATATCTTATTATTACTTTTATTTCAGTAGATTTAGAAGTACAAGGTTTTTTTTGTTACATGGATGAATTGTATAATGCTGAAGATAGGGCTTTCAGTGTACTTCTCACCAGAATAGTGTACATTGTACTTGATAGGTACCTTTTTGTCCTTTACCCCCACCCCCATGCTTCCCCCTTCTTAGTTTTCCATGTCCATTACATGGCTTTATGACCATATGTGTCCCTCATTTAGTTTCTACTTGTAAGTGACAACATGTGGTGTTTGTTTTTCTATTCCTGAGATACTTCTCTTAGGATAATGTTCCCTAGTTCTATTCAAGTTGCTGCAAAAGACATTATTTCATTTCTATTTACAGCTGAATAATACTTCATTGTATATATGAAGTACTATTATATATATATATATTCAACTTTCTGCTAAGATAGGGGAAGAGTAGTGGTAGAGTAAATTGGTGATCTGGGAATCCTATTGATTCTTTGTCAGACTTAATCAGTTCACTCATTTTGAGCTAAATAGTCATCTACATAGTCTCTTCTGGGATACCTTAGGTTTCCAAACTCTGAGGCTCTCTTGGGGAGTTTGTAGCCCAAATCCAAATTAACTTCATTCTGGTCGTCCCTCGTGGCCATTTTGTTTTCAGCTTTCTGTGGTCAGTTTTACTTATCCATCTGCTTTATTTCTAAATTTAGTTGTTTTTTTATCACCTTTGTTATTCTCTTTACACCTGTGAGTTATCCTAACACAACTCCTTTAGTGCTGTTTTAGTAAGGTTTCAGGAGGAGTTAGTAAAGATTGAGTTCTGCTTTTTCTGTTTAACTATAAATCGGCTAGCTTTATTTTTATTTTATTTTATTTTATTTTGTAGAAACAGAGTCTCACTTTGTCATGCTTGGTAGAGTGCTGTGGCGTCACAGCTCACAGCAACCTCCAGCTCTTGGGCTTAGGAGATTCTCTTGCCTTAACCTCCCAAGTAGCTGGGACTACAGGCACCTGCCATAATGCCTGGCTAATTTTTTGTTGCAGTTTGGCCAGGGCTGGGTTTGAACCTGCCACCCTCTGTACACGGGGCCAGTGCCCTACTCACTGAGCCACAGGTGTCGCCCTTTAGTTTTATTTTTATATAGGAATTCTCTCTCTCTCTCTCATTTCAGAGCCTATTCAACCTGTCTTTTCAGCATAGAAAATATTTCTTCTACTTTATCATTAATTACAATGTATGTTCTGTTTTCTCAAGCCACCTTTTCTGGGAACCAAATCCAGCCTCCCCTTGCAGAGCTGATCTGTCATTCTCTGTATCTCCCTAGCATTTTGTAACTGCTGCTGAAGTGAGCACTCTTTTAGTATATTGAATAATCTTCATGATCACACTTATCGCAGTGCTTTGCCATTTGAATTTTGTACTATATTCCTTCTCTAACTGTAAATTCCTTGAAGACATAAATCACATCTGCTTGGCATAATAGTGCAGTCAACAGATTACAGTGTACCAAGTGAAACAGGGTAAATGTGATCCACAGAGCCAGATTTCTCATAAGGTAAATAAGCAGAGAGAAGAAATGAACAAAATGTTTTTGAAAATAGGGAAATTTATCATAATAAATCAAGGACTATGCTATAATTTAAGGTTTATTGAGAGGGATAAGGCAGGAAAAGGCATGAAAATGAGGGTTGAAGGGCATTTGTCAGAGGCCAATGAGGGAGAGGCTTTTACTGAGTAAAAAGAACATGTGTGTTGTGTTAGGAGGAGGAACTAGTAAATGGCATTGGGTAGGAAAACAGTCCTGTGTACAGAATGCCATTTGATTCTACTTGAATTATTTCATTCTAAATCCAACTTTAAAATTCTTCTTGCTGTTTACATTCTCTTTTACTTAATGGGGGGCTGTGGTTTCACAGGAAACCTAGTAGTTTTGGTGCCATTGGATAGAGCTATCTAGTATTGAATTCAACTGAGAATGGATGTACAGGGATTTCACGTGCAGTATTTCTGTGTTGATAGAAGAATGTATTGTCTTCCTTTCTATATAGCATGTTAGGAAGGGGTTAGGGAAAGAGGTTTAAATGAAATACTCTCTAGGATTCCTATCTTAATTCATGGTACTCGTAATGATAATTTTAAAAAGAAAAAGCTTATTAGCCATTACCTATAAGATTTGAAATATAATGCTTATATCTGAAGTATAGAAAAGGATAATTATATGTAATATTTCAATAAAAATATTTTTGGGATAGATAATATGAGTCAACTACATCAATAGATCCAAATTTACCCCCCAAAGTGCATTTTACATGTGTTTTTGTTAAAATATTCAATTCACTGCATAGTCATATTATTTCCTTCTTTAACACATTAAATGACAAAAGAATTCATTTAAAATATATACTCATTTCTGGGTTTTTTTGGGGGATAGGTTCTAGGACCCCTCTTGATTACCAAAATCCATGGATGCTCAAGTTCCTTACATGTTATAAGATGACATGGTGTTTGTGTATAATCTCGGCACATCCTCTTATATATTTTAAATCATTCTTAGATTACTTATTATACCTAATACAATGTAAATGCTATGTAAATAGTTGTTATACTCTGCTGTTTAGGAAATAATTTCAAAACAGACACAACCATCCATTTTTTTCTCAATCTATAGATGCCTAACCTACAGATATGGAGGTCTGACTGTAGTTAAGTTAAAGCTGATTTTATTTATGAAAAATAGTGTTAGTGTGAAAACTATTGCCGATCAACTTGAATTAGAACATTAAATTCAGGTGTATTCTCTGATTTGCCTCTTTCAATGACTAATAATTATAGATAGGGAATACCAGAAAGCAGCATGGATCTGGGTTCCCCATGTAAGAACATGTGACTTTAATCTGAAAACGTGTGAGAAGATGGTGGCTGAGTGACTGTGAAGCGCAGAGTTGTTCAGTAGTTGGTTACCAGTGTTGCAAGAAGGCAGTAATCACATGTAATTCTAGCAACAAATTAGCCATTGCTATAATTTTGAAGTAGGGATAAGTATAAATAATATTTTTTAATATCTGTAACATAGATATAGTTTGATATGAAAATATTGGTGATTTCTATTGGTTTATTGTTTTTATTTAAAATTGAGAAAAATGTCAGGTTAGAGTTTAGTAAAAAAAATAAAAAAGATGTAAACTTTTTCTCCCCTCCCATAATAATGAATATCTCAAATTCTACCCTTGGGTCCTACATTAAGCACATTTGCCTTAGATTTTTTCTTCTTTCTTTCTTTCTTTTTTTTAAGACAGAGCCTCAAGCTGTCACCCTGGGTAGAGTGTTGTGGCATCACAGCTCACAGCAACCTCAAACTCCTGGGCTCAAGCAATTCTCTTACCTCAGCCTTCCAAGTAGCTGGGACTACAGCACCCGCCACAACACCCAGCCATTTTTTGGTTGTAGCTGTCATTGTTGTTTGGCAGGCCTTGACTAGATTCGAACCCTCCAGCCTGGTGTATGTGGCTGGCGCCTTAGCTGCTTGAGCCACAGGTGCTGAGCCTTTAGATTTTTTTATTTTAGTCTCACTTATGACCCTCTGCCACATTAGTCATAGAGTGATAGACAATAACGGTGGAGCCAGTCTCAATTCCTTCTCTGTCACAGTGCTCTAACTTAACTGGCATTGAGTCTTGAAAAAGGTTTTTAGAAAAGTTGTAAATTCTAGATGATAAAATCTGAAAAGAGGGCCCAAAAGCCATGGAGCGTGATTGTTTTCAGATTTAAAAAGAGCCTTGCAGTAACAGCAAACTTACTGTCCTTTTCCTCAGTATTTAAGAAATGTTGAGTCCATTTTTCTTTCCATATTGAACATTTCCCTTTGTCAACTACAGGGAAAGATGTGAATCAGAGACACAGAATGTGATGTCTTGCCCTTAGTGGTATAAAGGCAGAATTCACTCAACAGAGCTATCCTGTAAGGCATCTCTTAATTTATGATTTTAACCATTTTAATCAAAGCAAAAGTGTGGATTTACTTAAGGTTTTTTTTGTGTGTGTACATGTGTTAATGAAGATTGTGAATAGCAAAATCGATCTCAGCTGTAGGCATAAATCTAGTCAGAAAGCTGTAGAAAATGCTAATCCTGTATGTTTTCCAAAAATATACATTTAAGATATGTATTATTTGAGCTGTATATAGTGTAGCAACCATCTTAATGGAAAGTAGCTTTATGATATTAGATCTAGTGTTTCTTCCAGACATTATGGCTTCAAGACTATTATAATTTAAGATTATAACATTAAACACATTGTTCGAAAGTTGAACATGTTACCAAATTCTCAAATGCATATTGTCTTTGGAGGTTTGTAAAAATAACGAAGACTCATTTTGTGTGGGATTCTCAGCTGAGAACAAGGAATAGGGACTATTAAGATTTGAGTTTGAAAGTCTGCAGGTTCTACTTTTGTTATGCAGTAAATCCTCATCTTCAGTACAAAATGGATACTGGAAAAAAAGCCTACTTTTAAGAGAAACCCGTTTAAAATCAGGACAAAAATTTTAAGGTATCAAGTTAAAAAAAGTTTAAGGAGGACATTACCTTGAAAAATTAAGTAGAACTCATTAAAACAAATTTATTTCACATCATTAAATTTAGCTTATAACTATGCATTGATTTAAAACAAGGAATGAATCTAATGTGGATATTTTTGGCATAAATTTTCTGAGAAATGGTATGATACTAGGATATGACGTTCTTCTCTTTATGTTTTTGACTTTTGTTAGTGTGTTAATGTAGAGTCAGTTTTTACAAAAATTTCCAAGAGCTTCATCAGTTTTCCCAAGGGCCTTGTTTTGTACCGTTATATTCAGATATCCTCTTTGAGGTGACTATCTTATTTTTTTCATTCTGCAAGACTCAAATTTTTCCTCTTCAATCTGTTAGTTTTGCATTGTGAAATGTTGTAGACACTGAATTTTCATGAGGGCAGATGTTAGTGTATTATATGAGAAGGGATGTTGGGTGGTAACTAATTTTATAGATGTCTGGTTCTACAGTAAACATTTTCCAATTATGACTATTGCTCTATATACATCTTTCTAATTGGAAGGGTGGGGGAGGAACTCATCTGCCAACTGTTTTTCATGAAATTATTATTATCTCCCTTTTAATCATGAAAACACATGGAAAAACATAAAGTCATAATAGCACTAAAACACAGGCATGTTGACCAAAGATCTGTCCTATTCCAATAGGAATTTCCAACAGTTAACTTGTAGAAAGGGCCCTGAGGAGGATTGAGCTGGTAAATAGTTGGATATTTCTACCCATTCATACGCTATCATCTACCTTGGAGACAAGAAGCTTTCATTGACTGGGAGAGAACAATGAGTAAGAGAGTTATCTTCTGCATTCTGTAGTCAGTCTGTCTTTCGTATCTGTTCTCTACACAGGGCAGTAGCCTTTATCTTAACTCCCTGTTACTTCTTCTACCTCTCAAGTAGTCCTTTCTAAGCCCACTTGGGATGAAAATTTGCTATATTACAGCAGGAGCAATGGATAATCAGTGATGTTTTGTGACTAGAGCTGTGAAGACTATAATAATTAACAATTAGGCATAACAACACTGCTATTATTACTAATAGGAATACTGGCTAACATTTATGGAGCTCATACAAGATAGCGCCCAATTATGAATTCACCATATCTTTATAACAACCGTGTGAGTTAGGTACTAATTATTATTTCCACTTTGCTAATGAGGAAACTAACACATACAGAAGTTAAGTAACTTGCCCGAGGTCACATAGCCAATAAATAGAAGATCAGAATTTGAATGAAGTATCTAATTCCAAGATACTATCACTTTAAATGTCTTGGGGCAAGTTAATATTCAGTACTGATCACTAACTTGTAACTCAGTTTCTCTTAGAACCTCTGCTTTCAAGAGGATAATTGGCCCTGAGATTCTTTCCTTAGGTAAATAATGTACTGTGGTAGAAAAAAGCATGTGTTTTAAAAGTCTAAGCCTTATGTGTAGTAAGAAGATTCAGGCTATAGAGAAAATGTTTCTGAGAAACATTGAGAAAGAGCATATCTTCTTCTTGCTTTACCAGACAAGTAAAAGTTTCCCCAGGTCTGAGAGAAAAGATTTATATGAGTTAATGGGAGTTAATAAAAGTTGGGAGTCCAGGGGTCCCAGAGACCAGGGGCAGTGTTCCTTCCCCATGCTCTCTGGGTCCACTATAGCTGGTGGTGGGTGCCAAACCTTCAAGAGGGTTGGGGACAGGGGAGCTGATAACTTGAACATTGTGCCCACAGTATCCCAGAAGATAGGGTCACACCAGCCTCATGGGAGTCATGTTCTTCAGGGTGTGCTGAGTGAAAACTGCAGAAGGAAGAATCCTGTTCCCCTCTCAGCATGATATGAAAAAGCAGAGAGAAGCGTAGATCCAGATGTGCCCATTTGGATAGGAATCAGGACAGCTTCTTGCTAAGCTGTGTGGGCTCATGACTGAAGACCAGTTGGGATAATGGATGTTTCAGTCTGTATCTGTATAAAGAGGTGATCCTGGCATCTGCTCTTTTCCTTTCCCCCAGACATCTTGATACTTTGTAAGCTCCCTGGAATTTAGAAACAACTCTACAGAAGAGAAAGGTAGTTGGAATTCCAGATTTGTAAAAATGTACTGCTATCTTAATATAATTTACGTATTTTTACTTAGATGTATACTCTAAGATCTGGCTATTTTTTTTAATCTTTCCAGAAAAATTATGTTATACCCAAATTGTTCAATTTATCAAGCATTTACATGTAATTACATGTTCTACCTCACCAGTTTTAATTCGTTTTTTAAAGTAGATAATATATGTGCTTGGTAAAAAATTCAAAAGGTGAAAAAGAAGTCTTGTTCCTCGGTACTAACATTGTTATTTATTTTTTATGTTTCCTAAGATTTCATGTGTATGTATTCTCATACAAATATATAGTCTAAAAACAGATGCACAATCACATAACAGAGTTTATATACTGCTCTGTACCTTGCCTTTTCTGTGTAAGAAGGAAAAGATGTTTTGGATATTACTTAATAGTTGTATTTGGCATTCCATTCTAAGGATGCATCATGATTTACTTAAGCACTCTCTACTGACAAGGATTTAGGTTGTTTACAGTTTTTTTGCTATGAGTAGTGCTGTAATGAATTGTTTGTACATACATCTATTCACATTTATTTGAACATATGTGAATAATAATTCCGTAAGTAGAATGTAGTAATGATACTTAGGTAAATTGAAAATATTAGCAGGTAGTGCCCAGTGGCTCTCCATAGGGATTGTCATACGTTTAAAATTAATGCTAATTTGGTGAATGTGAACTAATATCTTATTATTTTAATTTGCATTTCCTTTATTACTACTGAATTGATTATATTTTCATATGTATATTAGCCATTCAAGTTTCTTGAATTTCTATAAATTACCTGTTTCTTGAAATTTCTATAAATTACCTGTTCATATCCTTTGCCCATTTTTCTTTTTGGCTGCTTTTCAATTTCTTTATAGGACTGTACCAGGTGAAATTCCCACTGCAAAGTAAAGAAGTACCCATTTCCTTGTATTGTCAAAAATTTTTTCTTACTCAAGGCAAAAAAAAAAAAAGTCAATGATTTATTTATTTATTTATTCCCTCCCCACCCCCCAAGACAGACTCTAAAGCTGTCACCCTGGTTAGAGTGCTGTGGCATCACAGCTCACAGCGACCTCCAACTCTTGGGCGTAAGTGATTCTCTTGCCTCAGCCTCCCAAGTAGTTGGGAGTACAGGTGCCTGCTAGAATGCCTGGCTATTTTTTTGTTGTGGTTGCCATTGTTGTTTTAGCTGGCCTGGGCTGTGTTTGAGCATATGTGGCTGGCACCCTACCCATTAAGCTACGGGTGCTGCTGGTCAATGATTTATATCTAGCTGAACTGATCTTCAAATATGAAGAGCACAGTTGAACTTAAAAAGGCATGTAAAAACTCAGGAAATTTTATAAAGCTTCAATAATCATGTTAAAACAATGTAATAATGGCATAGGAATAGACAAATATGTCATTAAAAGAAGATAATCCAAAAGTGATCATATAAGAATTTAGTATATTATAAAAATTACATTTTAAATCAATAAGGAAGATACTGGGATAATTAGCCACACATAGAGACAAAAATATATATAAATTAAAATTAGCATTCCTACAAAAAATATATAAATTAAAATTAGCATTCCTACTTAGCATTCTTCCATGTGGGAAGAAAAATCTAGACAATTTGAAAAAATAAATTGAAAAAAACTAAGCCTGTGGCTTAGTGGGTAGGGCGGCAGCCTCATATACCAAGGGTGGCGGTTCAAACCTTGCCCTGGCCAAACTGCAACAAAAAATAGCTGAGCGTTGTGGTGGGTGCCTGTAGTCCCAGCTACTCAGGAGGCTGAGGCAAGAAAATTGCCTAAGCCCAGGAGCTGGAGGTTGCTGTGAGCTGTGATGTCATAGCACTCTACTGAGGGTGACATAGTGAGACTTTGTCTCTTAAAAAAATATAATAAATAAAAAAATATATATATATAATAAATAAATAATAAAGTTTTATTTAGTAATAGATTAAAAAACTTGTACTGTGGCATTGATTTCTTTTTTTCCTTTGAGAATTCTATTATACGTATATGTTTGATTTCCTTTACCTGTCCTCTGTGTGTGTGTGTATCAGTTTCTCTAAAATCCTTCTCATTTCTTCATTTCTATTTGATTTTTTAAAAACATTTTATCCTTTTCATTCTCTATTACCATAGCTGGTGTCTACATACTCCTGCATTCCTTTTGGTACAGTCTTCTGAAATTTACTGAGTGTGGTGGTTGCCTGTTATCTCTTTATTTCACTCTTCATTACACACACACACACACACATACACACACACAGACTTCTTAAAGTTTGTCTGCAATTTAAAATCATTATCTGTTTTAAATTGCACACGAAGTTTATGGTCACCCTGTATATATGAAGCCTAACAATTAAGTTCGTTAACTCATCCTAGAAAAATTGCTACATACCTCATTGCTGAATATCAATATCATCACTTTCCAGGTACTCCCTTTGGGAGGCTATGTACCAGTACCAGAGTATAGTCCACCCTTCAAAGCAATTTTGGACTTCTTTTTCTAGAATGACCATCAGAGCTGTCATAGTAAGAGGTCTAACAATTAAGTTCAAGAACTCATCGCCATGTGCGTGTGTTGGCAGCACTGTACAAACAACTCACAAACCAATTTGTAACGTTGGTATATCAGTGTCTCACAGCTGTGTTTGGCTCGATGTGCGGTGGTTTCTTCCTGAGTGGCATTCGTGATTATTGATGTGTGTTTTTGTGTGCCGTATGATGACAAGTCTGGCATTGTATCAGGCTCCGGCTCTGGCATTAATGCATAGCTTCCCAAGGGAAGTACTTTGAAGGTGACTATAGTGATATTCAGCAATGAGGTATGTAGCAATTTTTAAAGGATGAGTTTGCAAACTTAACTGTCAGACTTAGTATATATTTTCTTGGGTTTAGGATTCTAATTTAGTAGTGTCATTGACACAAAGATACTTCTTTGTATTCTAATTTTCATTCTTGTTATTGAGAAGTTGGCCGTCTTTCTCACGATTGTTTCTCTCAGGGTAATTATGTAAAAGTATAGTTTTTGGCTTGGTGCCTATGGCTCAAGTGGCTAAGGTGCCAGCCACATACATCTGAGCTAGTGGGTTCAAATCCAGCCCGGGCCCACCAAACAATGATGGCTGCAACCAAAAGATAGCCAGGCGTTGTGGCAGGTGCCTGTAGTCCCAGCTACTTGGGAGGCAGAGGCAGGAGAATTGCTTGAGCCCAGGAGTTGGAGGTTGCTGTGAGCTGTGATGCCACAGCACTCTACCCAGGGGGATAGCTTGAGGCTCTGTCTCAAAAAAAAAAAAGTGTAGGTTTCATCCACCAGATTAGGAGACCTACTACCATTAAAAAGACAGTTTGTTGCTCACAGTTTTCAAGAAGAAGGGATCTGTGATGCCATGTAGAACCATGCGGGAAAGCACAAGGTGGTTAAGGAACACAAGGAATGGTAAGAAAACTCAGGCAAAAAGCTTTATTGTGGTTTCTGCAGGAGAGATGTGTATTAGTCAGGTTCTTCAGAGAAACAGAACCAATAGTGTGATAAAGAGAGGGATAAATAGATTTATTATTTGGAGTTGGCTCTGGTAATTATAAACTGAGAAGTCCCACAATCTTTAGTTAGTAATCCAGAGACCCAGGAGTACTGATTCCAGTCCAGTAGTTCCAGTTCAAGTCCAAAGTTCTGAGGGCTAGGAGATGGTTTAAATTCCAGTTCAAAGTTTGCTTAAGTTCCAGTTCTAAAGTTGGCAAGCTCAAAAACCAACAAGAGTCAATTTTTCAGTTCAAGTGAGTGTAAAAGCAAGACCAATGTCCCAATTCAAGAAATTAAGCAGGAGGTATTTCCTTTTACTCAGCCCATTTTGTTCTATTCAGATCTTCAATTGATTGGGTAAGGCCCACAACATTTGAGAGGGCAATCTGCCTTATTCAGTCTATTTATTTAAATGTTGCTTTTATCCAGACAAATCCTCACAGACCTACCCAGAGTAATGTTTGGCCAAACATCTGGGCATCCTATGGCCCAGTCAAGTTGACACATAAAATTAACCATCACAGAACAGATGATGAAGAGTAAATGGATTTCAGTGTTAGCTAGTTTGAATAATTTCAGCAAGCTCAGGGCTACAGATGTCCCAAGTTGTCTGGTACCTGGCCCTGGGTTGATTGGAGCAGGTAAATATTGGCCTGAAGTGTAAAAGCCAGATACTGAAGGGTGAGGAGGGGAGGGAGGGGAGGGCAGAATCCAGATAGGCTAGTTTGCATATGAAAGGTTTGAGGTACTTGCTATCCCTAGGAATTTGGTAACTGGTTGGTGAGGCCTTGGATGCCAGAACATCAAGAATGCAGAAAATAGGAAAGTATAGTTAATACAGCAATCTACCTTTTTCTCTGGTTGCTTCTAAAACTTCATCCTTTTTATTATTATTATTATTTTCACTCTGAAATATCTAATTTGGGTGTATTTTTATTTATCTGGCCAGTGAGCCTTTAGAATTTTTGATTATGTGGATTGATATCTTTCATCATCTATAGAAAATCACCAGTCATTTATCTCTTCAAATATTGTTTTCATTAAACATATTTTTTTGGACATGTCTTTTCTGCTACTTCAAGAAACCAGTCATTGCCCTCTCTATTTTCTCTTGTCTCTGAACTTGTCTTTTATATTTTCTATATTTTTCTTTCTATGTTGCAGTGAGTGTTTTTATGGTCTGTTTTCCAGCTCAGTGTTTCTATTTCTTTGTTCAATCTATTGTTCAATCACATCTAATTCAGTTTTTCAGATTACATGTTGTGTTTTCATTTCTTAAGGTTTTTATTCACTCTTTTTCATATCTTATAGGGCACATTTTATGTTTTTCACTTCTCTTCAGACATTTTCACTTGTGACTTTATTTCTTCAATGAAAGAAATTACAAGCATATATCTTAGATCTTTGTGGGTCTCTTTTTGCTGGCTGTTTGTGTTTCTGTTCTCACTCACGGTATCATTTTTCCTTGTAGGCTTGGTTATTTTTGACTGTGTACTACCAGTGATTTTTTTTGAAAAATTACTTGTAGGGATTTGCTAAAGCTTAAAGTTTCTCCTCCAGTTAGGATTTGCATTTGCTCCTGTCAGACCTCTGGATGCCTAAACACTCTAGAATTATTTTAAACTAAATTTACATTTTGAGATTTCCTGGACCACCCCACTAATGTGAGAAATGACTGAAAATCCATGCACGAGTTCAGTTGTGGCTACCATTTTTTTTTTTTTTTTTTTGAGATGGAGCCTCAAGCTATCTCCCTGGGTAGAATGCCATGGCATCACAGCTCATAGCAACCTCCAATTCCTAGGCTCAAGCGAGTCTCCTGCCTCCGCCTCCCAAGTAGTTGGGACCACAGGCGCCCGCCACAACGCCCGGCCATTTTTTTTAGTTGCAGCCATCATTGTTGTTTGGAGGGCCCGGGCTGGGGATTCGAACTTGCCACCTTAGGTGTACGTGGCTGGTGCCTTAGCCGATTGAGCCACAGGCGCCAAGCCATCATTAGGATTTTCTTGAGGAATTTTGCATATATGTTCAACAGGGATATTGGCTTGTAGTTTTCTTATTTTGTGGTGCCCTTCCCTGGTTTGGGGATTAAAGTGATAATGGCGTTCATGGAATGTGTTAGGGAAAATTTCTGTAGAATAACCCCCAGCTCTTCTTTGCAGGTCTAGCAGAATTTGGCTTTCAAATGGTCTGGTCTGGGGCTTTTTGTGGTTGATGTTGAGAGATTTCTTTTTGTGTGTGTGTGTGTTTTTCTTTTATTAGATCATAATTGTGTACATTAATTCTATCATAGGATACAGTGTGTTACTTCCATATGCAGTTCAGAAAACTCTCATCCAATTGGCTAACATAGCCATCATGTCTTTCTCATAATTGTTGTGTTAAGACATTCATATTCAACCTTTAGACAAATTCACATGTACCCTAATAAAATAAATTATAGGCGTGATCCCCACAATATCATTTTCTTCACCCATCCTCCCCCCTCCCCTTTCCCCATAGTCTAGGGCTTCATTTGGATTGTAGCTTTCTTAAGATAGCTAACAATTAGATTCATAATAGTGTTGAGTACATTGGATATTTTTTTCTTCCATTCTTGAAATACTTTGCTAAGGAGGATATTTTCCAGCTCCATCCATGTAAACATGAAGGAGGCAAAGTCTCCATCTTTCTTTGTGGCTGTGTCGTATTCCATGGTGTACATATACCACAAGTATTGTGGCTGTGTTGTATTCCATGGTGTACATATACCAAGCAGTGTAGTAGTGTTCCCTTTTCTCCACAACCCCCCAGCATCTGTGATTTGGGGATTTTGGGATATGGGCTAATGTAACTGGTGTTAGATGATATCTCAGAGTGGTTTTGATTTGCATTTCTCTGATGATTAAGGATGGTGCGCATTCTAACAAATGGAAAAACATACCTTGTTCATGACTGGAAAAATTAATATTGTTAAAATGTCTATACTACCTAAAGCAATATGTAATTTCAATGCAATCCCTATTAAAGTTCCATTGTCATATTTTAAAGATCTCGAAAAAATAATACTGCAGTCCATATGGAATCAGAAAAAACCTCGAATAGCCAAGACAATACTCAGAAACAAAAACAAAGCAGTGGGGATCATGCTACCAGACATCAGACTATACTGTAAATCAATAGTGATCAAAACAGCATGGTACTGGCACAAAAACAGAGAGGTAGATGTATGGAACAGAATAGAGAACCAAGAGCTGAACCCAGCTACTTACCGCTATATGATTTTTGACAAGCCAATTAAAAACATTGAATGGGGAAAA